>QLTV01000981.1:1562104-1574905 GCA_003457575.1 Thermophis baileyi
ATGTGGGGAGGGAATGGGGATTTTGCAGTATCCTTCCCCCAAGAGTGGGGAGGGAATGGGGATTTTGCAATATCCTTCCCCCAGGAGTGGGGAGGGAATGGGGATTTTGCAATATACTTCCTCCAGGAGTGGGGAGGGAATGGGGATTTTGCAGTATCCTTCCCCTGGAGTGGGGTGGGAATGGAGATTTTGCAGTATTCTTCCTCTGCCACACCCACCAAGCCACGCCCAAGCCACACCACGCCCAAGCCATGCCCACAGAACCAGTAGTAAAAAAATTTGGATTTCACCACTGGAGAAGAGCAACTAAGATGATCAAAGCCCTGCAGACTAAACCATATCAAGAACGGCTGCAGATTTCGGGTTTGGCTAGTCTAAAGAAAAGAAGAATTAGGGGTGTCATGATAGCAGTATTTCAATATTTGAGGGGCTACCACAAAGAGGGGGTCAAATTATTCTCCAAAGCACCAGAGGGCAGGACAAGAAACAATGCTTGGAAACTAATCAAAGAGAGAAGCAACCTGGAATTAAGGAGAAACTTCCTAACAGTGAGGACAATTAACCAGTGGAAAGCTTGCCTTCAGAAATCGTGGGTGCTCCATCACTGAAGGTTTTTAAGAAAAGACTGGAAAGTCACTTTTCTGAGATTGTATAGGTTCCCCTGCTTGAGCAGGGGGTGGACTAGAACAGGGGTCCCCAACCTTTTGGACCTCAGGGACCACCAAGGTCATAATTTTAAATGCCACGGACCACCAAATTCATAATTTTAAGTCCCGCAGACGACTAATATGAATTTTTAAAAAAAGATAAATACATTTGTAAAATAATGATTAGAGAATTTCCATTTTAGTAATATGAAATGCACCTATTTAATATAACAAAATTATAAATGCTTATTTAATTATAACAATCATAAATGCTTATTTAATCATAACAAAATCTTTAAAGGTTGTTTTAATTGTAACAAAATTATTAAAGTTAGTGTAATTATTACAAAATAATTGAAGTTTATTTGTCGGTGGCTTGCTGATGTTGGGAAAGTCAGTCCCATATTCCAGAGCTGTAGCTGTAGTCCCTTCCCTCCCCTCTCCTCCCCTTTCCTTTCCTCTTCTTCCTTTCCTCTTCTTCCTTTCCTCCTCTTCTTCCTTTCCTCCCCTCCTCTCCCCTCCCCTTCTCTCCCCTCCCCTCCTCTCCTCTCCTTCTTTCCTTCCCTTCCCTTCCCTTCTTTCCTTTCCTTTCCTCTTCTTCTTCCTTTCCTTTCCTTCTTTCCTTTCCTTTCCTTTTCTTTCCTTTTTTTCCCTTTGCTTCCTTTCCGTTTTTTTTCTTTTCTTTTCTCCCCCCCCCCTCCCCTTCTCTCCCCTCCCCTCCTCTCCCCTTCCTCTTTCCTTTCCTTTCCTTCCCTTTTTTCTTTTCTTCTTTTCTTCTTTCTCCTTTCCTTTCCTTCTTTCCTTTCCTTTCCTTTCCTTTCCTTTCCTTTCCTTTCCTTTCCTTTCCTTTCCTTCTTTCCTTTCCTTTCCTTTCCTCCTTTCCTTTCCTTTCCTTTCCTTTCCTCCTTTCCTTTCCTTTCCTTCTCTTTCCTCTTCTTTCCTTCTTTCTTCTTTCTGCAAACGCTCATCTCTCGAGGAGCGCTCACTGAAGCGGCACAGGAAACTTTGGCCGGGCTCCTCGAGAGATGAGAGTTTGCAGGGGGCCAAGCTAGCATCCGCAATGGACAGCAAACTCCCGCTACTCCCTGGACCGGATGCTATTTACCGCTCCAAGTCCCAAGCGACAGGAGATGAGGGCTGCGCAAATATACTGAGGTGGAATGCTGATGCCGTGCAAATCTGATGCCGCACTACAGCAGAGAGAAGCAGCCGGAGAGAATCTAGCAGGCGCTTTCTCTCGGGCCTCCCACCTGGAGGCCTCGCAGAAGGAGAGATGTAGGCCTGAAAGGCGGCTGAACCTCCCCCCCCCCAGGCAGCCGTTTGGCTGAGCGCAGCAAGTTCTTGGTCTTACCTTCCTGTTCCAGCTCGTGTGGCTCACACCGCTATACTCAAGGTGAGGTTTGTGCTTGGCCTTAAGAGTGGGGGCTGGCATGTGGGCGGGGTGATATTGGATGGTGCAGCCTTGTGTTCCCGGCTGGATTAATTGCTCTCGGCCATATCCGGCCCAGGGGCCAAGATTTCTCCACGGACTACCAAAATTTTCTCGCGGACCACCAGTGGTCTGCAGACCACCAGTTGGTGACCTGTGCCTTAAAGGATTTAACAGTACTTTTAAATCAAAGTATATAAAATTAGGCATAAGACTGACTTTCTATGCAGAGTGAGGTGAAGTCAACACCTAAAAGGCTTCACCTAACTTTGCCTAAGTCAGGCTGCATAACTACAGTCCTATCTAGTGTAGGAAGTTAGCACCCACCCCTCTCCTAGGAAAATGAGATATTTTAGGAAATATTAAAAGGGCAGAATATTTCCCCTAAAAGGGAGGCAGAAACTCAGCCCCCCACCTTTGCCAATGGGCCATTAAGGCCTGGGCCAGTTTATTCTACATAACAAAGATCTACCTCCTTCAGACAGAGCCATAGTAGAAATTGCCCAAAGCCCTTTCATTACATCACCACCCAGCAAGGCTCAACCAAGCCTGGGACTCAGGACAGCCTACAGAGTTGCCCTTGCATGGCCCCATGGGAGGCTGACAACCAATCAGAACACAAGCTCAAATTCAAAACCCAACAGAGGGCATAAAACCCAGGCACTCCCAGCATCTCGGCCCTTTTTGCCCAGGAGCCATGTGATCCTGTTCATCAATAAACCATCTTTCCAAGCAGTCTCCATGTTTCCAGTGTCTTTCTCCCCACTTGGAACTGAACCCAGATGGACATTTCTTCCAACAATAGTTTTGTTTGTTTTTAATCCAAGTACCAAAGAACGTTTCAGCAAATTTGCTAAGGCTGTGTGGTAATGCTGCTCTCTAACATATAATTATTTGAAAGCAAACCCTCCCAACATTAGCAGGAATTAGTTCTCGACAAATACACATAAAATCAGATTGCATCCCAAGCAGAAAGCTACTGGCAAGCTATAGTATACTGAAACAATTACATCTGAAGCAATAAAGCTTACCCAACAATCACAAGTTTAAATGCAGAAAGCCTGAACAATATTCCCTTGCAGATATCTTGTTATCCAGACTGGTAAGTCAGTGGCATCCCAGGGATTTTACTTAGGTTCCACAACCAATTTTAAGATGAAACCCACTCCAGTGATTGACTGTGTTATTGAATGATTTTCTAAGGGGTCCCCTAGCAAGTGTACAAGCAATCTCCCCAAAATAACACTGAGTCAACACTAAAACTATTCATATTCATCCACATATTCATCAACACTAAAACTATTCATATTCATCCACATTTACACTAATCAGTCAATGACAATAGGCTTCTAATTCTCAGTGCACACAATGGCTCAGGATTAGAACAAAACAAGGAAGAGACCCATACTTAAATGTGTAAAGGCAAGTTCAAAAATACTGTATTTGTTTTTCACAAAAATGCATGTCAGGCTTCAATATTAGATGGATAATAGTTTAGCAAAATTGATATTCTTCCATAGAAAATATAATTATATCTAGAGAAGGAGCAACATACAATATATATACAGTGCATTCAGAAAGTATTCAGACCTCCTTCACTTTTGTCAATTTTGCTATGCTGCAGCCTGATTCTACAGTTATAATTCATTTTTTTCTCATTAATCTACACTCAATACCCCATAATGACACAGTGAAAACAGAATTTTAGAAATGTCTGTAAATTTATTAAAAAGAAAAAAACTGAAATATCACATTAGCATAACTATTCAGATCCTTCACTCAGTACTTTGGCACCTTTGGCAGCAATTACGGCCTCGAGTCTTTTTGGATATGATGCGACAAACTTTGCACACCTAGATTGTGGGATTTCTGCCATACTTCCTTGGAAATCCTCTCAAGCTCAGTCAGGTTGGATGGTGACCATCAGTGGACAGCCATTTTCAGGTCCCTCCAGAGATGTTCAATAGGGTTCAAGTCAGGGCTCTGTCTGGGCCACTCCAGGACATTCACAGAGTTGTCCCTAAGTCATTCCTATGTTGTCTTGGCTGTGTGCTTAGGATCATGTTGGAAAGTGAACCTTTGACCCAGTCTGAGATCCTGAACGTTGTGGAACAGGTTTTCACTGAGGATATCCCTGTACTTTGCTCCATTCAGCTTTCCCTCAACCCTGACCAGTCTCCCAGTCTCTGCTGCTGAACAACACCCCCACAGCATGATGCTGCCACCACCATGCTTCACTGTTGGGAGGATATTGGGCAGGTGATGAGCGGTGCCTGGTTTCCTCCAGACATAATGTTTAGAATTGAGGCCAAACAGTTCAATCTTGGTTCATCAGACCAGAGAATCTTGTTCCTCACAGTCTGAGAGTCCTTCAGGTACTTTTTTGCAAATTCCAAGCGGGCTTTCATGTGTTTTGCACTGAGGAAAGGCTTCTGTCTAACCACTCTGCCATAAAGCACAGATCGGTGGAGGGCTGCAGTGATGGTTGCCCTTCTGAAACTCTGTCTCACCTCCATACAGGAACTCTAGAGCTCAGCCAGAGTGACCATTGGGTTCTTGGTCACCTGTCTTACTAAGGCTCTTCTTCTCCAATTGCTCAGTTTGACCGGGCGACTAGCTCTTGGAAGAGTCCTGGTTGTGCCAAACGTCTTCCATTTGAGAATTATGGAGGCTACTGTACTTTTAGGAATCTTCAGTGCAGCAGAAATTTTATTGTACCTTTCCCCAGATCTGTGCCTTGCAATAATCCTGTCTCTGAACTCTGCAGGCAGTTCCTTTGACCTCATGGCTTTTGCTCTGCTACAGTATGCATTGTCAGTTTTGAGGCCTTCTATAGTGTGTGTGCGCCTTTCCAAATCATGTCCAATCAATTTAATTTACCATAGGTCGACTCCAATCAAGGTGTAGAAACCTGTCAGCGAGGATCAAGAGAAATGGGAGGCACCTGAGCTAAATTTCAAGTGTTGTTGCAAAGGATCAGAATACTTATACCAATGAGATATTTTAGTTTTTTCTTTGTAATAAATTTACAGACATTTCTAAAATTCTGTTTTCACTTTGTCATTATGGGGTATAAGGTATAGATTAATGAGAAAAAAATGAATTACAACAACTGTGGAATCAGGCTGAATACACACACACACACACACATACATATACATAGTCAATCAGATTAATTTTGTAGTTATTGTTCAGCATGTTACTTTTCCTTTCCATGTAGCTAAAATAACCTTCTAATAAAAATGTTATTTGATATTTTTGTCTTTATTTTCCCTTTTCACAAATAGTCTTAAAAAAAGCAAGATTTTTATAACTTGAAATATTTGACCAGCAATATTACACATGCTCTTCCATTATATATTAGAATCGTTTTGAAAAATCTATACATTGTTGCAGTAATCCTAATCAATATCTAGGCAGAAATCAAGAAAATCTATTAATGAACTTTGTAAGTTAATATTTGGGTCAGAAACAACATCTAGTTGTGTGGAACCTATCTTCCCTCCCACTAATTATTAAGCATAATGTGATATGATATAGGGAAGTATTTGCATTTTTTGTTTGAATTGTTTTGTCTAATACACTATTCAACAGCGTGGCATATCTCCAATTTCTAACATTTTTGTCATGCCTTTCACTAGCTATTTTGTGCAAATATTGATATCTTTGTTCTTCAGAACACTTAAAAACAAGAAGCATTACTCTAATTCAATCCTATATATGTTTATCAAGAAGCTAATTTTGCTAGTAGCGCTTACTTCCATGCAAATAGTCTGGGATTCATTACTTTGCTTATCAGCCAAAAAGTATCTGCACTCCAGCTCCAAGCCAGAAATAGAAAATTAATCTAGCAAAAAAAACAAAAGAGTTTATGAATTAAAACTTATGCTGATGCTCTTGGTCTTTCAATTATTTTTTTATCTGAATAAAAAGTACATGGTAGAAAGTGTTATCACAGGTTCCCAGCTTTAAAAAAGCTTAGTTACATGATTCTATTATTATTTTTTGACAGTTTCAGAATCAGTATCAGATAAGTATCAGAATAGAAAAAGAATAAAAGGAGTAAGTGGTTTTAAGTATTCAGCAGATGGGTGAACAGAGAAGGATGCGAAATTCCACATCCATCAGTCAACATCTAATGTTCTTTGTTGTTCATCTTTTGTAGAGTAGGGACGATGGAAACAGCTTTTTTCTGCTCTGCCCTGTAACTTCCTTGACAATGCCCAGTCTATTTTCTTGTGTAACGCAAGCACTTTTGTATTAAAAAAAGCAGAACAAAAACATCACCAGCATTAGAAGTCGATTACTATCCGATTTCAAACTAAACACACACCACATTCAACCGTACGTTGGTGCTGTTCACGATTTAAAAAGGAGGTGGCAGTTTTAAGTTGCAATGACACTCGACAACCAAAGCTACAGATTTTTAACAGCATCACGATATTGCTTAGACTGCTTTTTCTGGACGCGGACTGAGTGGACCTTTGAAAGATGCGGTTCAATCGGACACCCGGTTAAAAGCATCTTCCAATACAGTATTCCAAAAAGCCATTAGTCTGTCCCCACGACAAATAGTAACCACAACTGCAATTGAATAAATTATCCCTCCTCCTTTTTCTTTATTCTACATTTTTAAAACCAAAAGCTGTCCAAACGACACTTCGGGGACAGGGGAGGCAAAAAGCAAGAAGGGGAAACTGCGAGAGAGCGACGGCGAAACCAGTACAGTACACACTCTTTCTCTCGAAACCTTAAACGTCTTTCTGGACAGCACAGTAGAAAAATACAGAATTGCCCTGATCAAAGCTAGGAACCGGTGCAGGATCAAAGGGTAAAGAGTGTACGAACGGAGATTCCTCTCTGGTCTATTTCCCGAGCCCCACAGAACAGCCTCGGGGATGGCAGAGAGAGAACAGAGAGGCATCAAGTGCCAAAGGGAGATGTCACTCACCGACTCCGTATTTCTCGTGCTCTGTAGGAATCCACATGAGTGCGCCTTTTGGTCCTCTTTTTGCAAACAATACCAGAAACAGCTGCAGATCCTCTCCAGCTCAAAAAACAGCAGCAGCTGCTGCCGTTGCCAACAACTCCCTCCTCCTCGCCCAGCGGCCAGCGCTAATACAAGCGCGATTGCTTTTGCGCGCGGCTCAGCTTCGCTCCGCAGCCTTCAGCGGCGAAGTCATTGTTCTGATTGACTAAACCAGCTCGAGCTCTGGGACAGTCACAGCGAGCTCCGTCTCCGCCCCACCGAACCTTCAGGGCCCCTCTGCATGCTGGGAAATGGAGTATTTTGCTCATCAGCCACCCCGAAAGACACGCCTATCTTTCTTGCAGCTCTTCTTCGCGGAGCCCGCTGGTGAACCAAAAGACGGCCGCTCCCGACATGCTTTGGGCCAGGGAAGAAGGAGGAGTTGCGGGAAGGGAGACGCCTTACCACTTCCTATTGGTATAGGCGCCAATCCAAGGCTGGAAGGCGGCGCTTTGGGGAGAAATTGCTGTACCTACATTACGGCCTGACTGGATGGCTTGTTCGCGGGACTGGGCGGCGGAGGGGAGGAAGGGTAAGTCGGATATCTCTTCCCGGCGCTTTCCCCCGTTCCGGGGAAGAAGCTGTGGCGCGTGCCTCGAGTGTCAAGATTCCCGGGGACTCTGTTTAGAAGCTCAAAAATGAATCGCTGGGCAAAGTTGGAGGACGGGGTTAAAGGCTTAAAAGAGAATCTGGTTCCATTTCCGCGTGGCAGCGAGAAGTCCTTCAATGTATATGCAACTCTGTAAAAATGGTCCCTTAATAGAAGCATGAAGGAATCGGGTTTCAATTTTTTTTATGTTATTAAAGGGCAGCGTGGCATTTTTGGGAGGAAGAACAGCCATTAAAAGTGGCTTGAAATGAGTCCTTGAGTAGAAACTTCCCACTCTTAACTATTCCTGAAGATCATGAATACTGAAGGCCAAATACGGCTTTTTCAGGCTCGTGCCTCGGCATGCATATTTTCAATGAGACAAACCGGGACAGGAAGATCATTTTATTACAATTTATCAGAATATTCAGACAAAAGGGATTCCTCTCATTTAAAGAGGGAAACCCGATCTTTAGCTTATATCCTCTTTTATAGTTAACGTAACAAAGAAATCTGAAAGAGGAAAGTTGATTGGACAGGATAATAGCATAAATGCTCATTAAAATGAGGTCTGACGTCTGAAGCAGAGGTGGGTTTCAGGAGGTTCTGACCAGTTCTGGAGAACCGGTAGCGGAAATTTTGAGTAATTCGGAGAACGGGTCAATACCACCTCTGACTGGCCCCACCCCCATCTATTCTCTGCCTCCCGAGTCTCAGCTGATCGGGAGGAAATGGGGATTTTGCAGTATCCTTCCCCTGGAGTGGGTTGGGAATGGAGATTTTACAGTATCCTTCCTCTGCCACGCCTACCACACCACACCACGCCCACCAAGCCATGCCACGCCCACCAATCCACGTCCACAGAACCGGTACTAAAATTTGAATCCCACCACTGCTCTGAAGGGGTATAAATTGTAAGGAAAAAGATTGTTTAGAGTTCAGGAAAGAGATAAGCCAGATCCCAAGTTGTACTGACAAACTTTTCTTATCTGGAGCTAGTCTCCAGCTTGTCCATCAGTTTAGGAATGTTAAAAGCTAATCTGAACTTCACTTTAAAAGAGAGAAAATAAATCAGATTAAAATACAAAGTAACTATGTTAGTTAACAAATTACAAAACTCATGTCATTTGCCTTCATTACCTCCCTTCTGATACTATCAGAACTGCGCAGCAGGCCGATATGCATCATATAATTATTTTAGATCATGTTGAGAAAAGCTTTGAGAGACAGGAACATGAGAAGGCAGCATACGCAACCTAAGTTCCTCATATCTCTGATCCCTGGCACGAGATGGCGGAATACAGAAGGAAATACACGTAGTACAAAAAGTAATAAAGGAGCACATTGAATACAACAACAAATAAAGAGTCCTAATATAAGCAAAATAAAAAGATCAAAAAGCAATTTCAACCATGCTAAGTTAAGTAACCATGAAATAATAAACGCCCCATATACCAAAAAATGAAGGAAAGTTGGAATCTACAGTTGCAACATTATGGAAAAGAACAGATTGATCTAAAATAACCTGAGCATCTGCCAGAACCCGGCTGTCTTGATCAACATAGGTACAACAAGTAGAATTAATGAGTGCACAGACTACTCCTTGACCCACTAATAAAAAATAACAAAGGCTTGTTTTGTATAAACAACCAACCAAAGGCTCTCCTTTGAACAGCCTGAAGCTTAATAGCCATTTGCAATTCCTCTGCAGTGTAAAGTGGAGTCTGTTGGTCTAACAATGCAAAAGGAATGAGACTCATTAGGTTAATTGGGGCCATCAAAGCTGCTTCCTTTGCCACCTTATCTGCAAAAGAGGAATGTGGCATTCCTTTGCCACATTTCCTTTAGCATACTTGGTGTCCTCCTTTGAATGGCCCCTAACATGAACAACAGCAACTTTTTAGGGTCCCGGATGGCATCTAGAATCTGCAATATTTCTTCACCATATTTAATCTGACTACCTTTGGCTGTAATTAAACCTTTTTCCTGCCACAGGGCTCCATGGGAATGTACAACACCAAAGGCATATTTGCTATCCAAGAAAATATTGACTGTTTTCCCTTTTGCCAAGTTTAAAGCAAGTTTAAAGCAACAAGTTCTGCCTTTTGAGCTGATGTATTAATAGGCAATGCTTCCTGCTCCAAAACATCAAAAAGAGTGACACCAGCTTTTCTTCGCTGGCCATCCAAAACATAACTGCTGCCATCAATGAACAGTTCCAATTCAGCATTTTGTAAAGACCAAATACTTTGGCCAACTAATGAGAAGGACTCACTGGAGAAGAGCCTAATGCTGGGAAAGATTGAGGGCAAAAGAAGAAGGGGACGACAGAGAATGAGGTGGCTGGATGGAGTCACTGAAGCAGTAGCTTAAATGGACTCCGGGGAATGGTAGAGGACAGGAAGGCCTGGAGGAACGTCGTCCATGGGGTCGCGATGGGTCGGACACGACTTCGCAACTAACAACAACAAAGGCTGATCTGTCAAATCTGGTCTACTGGAATAGACTGCATCAAGAACTTGCAAACAATCATGAGGAAAATCGTCAGATAAATCATCTACAGGCATCAAAGAAGCTGGATTAATCTTATTAACAGTCACAAGTCTGACATTTGTAGAGGCAGAAAAAATAGCTTGATATTTTGTTAAACAGTTGGTGGTGAGCCAATGGCTGTCTTTAATCTGTAAAAGCTCTTTAACTGCGTGTGTCACTCTCACTTCTAAGTCCTTTTCAAAAGTGAGCTTCTCTGACTCAACAATTAGCAGTGCTATAGCAGCAGCAGCCCTCAGACAGGCTGGCCATCCAAGAGCAACACGATATAATTGTTTAGAAAAATATGCCACAGGACGCTCCCAGCTGCCTAATTTCTGAGTTAAAACACCAATTGCGATCCCCTTTTTTTCATCTACTGAAAGGTAAAACGGTTTAAGTTTGGCAAGCCTAAAGCTAGTGCGGACATTAAGGCTTGTTTAAGTTGACGAAATGCATGATCACATTGAGAGGTCCACTTAAAAAAATCTCTGTCTTCTCCTTTTGTGGCTTCATAAAGAGGTTTGGACAAAACACCAAAATTTGGGATCCAAATATGACAAAATCCTGCCATCCTCAAAAATCCCCTGAGTTGACGACAGGTTTTAGGGGGTGGAATTCTGCAGACAGCTTCAATACATTGGGAGGTAAGCTGACGCTGCCCTTGGGAGATTTTGAACCGCAAGTAGAAAACAAGTTTGAACTAACTGAGCCTTTGGTAAAGAAACTTTGTAGCCACATTCACCCAGAAAATTTAAAAGACTAATAGTATTTTGTTCACATTCTACCTCAGAGGAAGCTCCCAGTAATAAATCATCCACATATTGCAACACTGTGCTATTTGTTCCTGGTAGGGGGTCTATCTAAGTAACTCAGACCCAAGAGCTTCTCCAAAAATAGTTGGACTATTTTTAAATCCTTGGGGTAACACAGTCCAATATATCCGAGTACCCTGCATGTGTTCATTTTCAGACCATTGAAAAGCAAACAACTTCTGGCTATCCACTTGAAGAGAAATACAAAAGAAAGCATCCTTTAAATCCAATACACTGAACCATGCAAAATCAGGTGAAATCAGAGACATCAGTATATAAGGGTTTGACACAGTGGGGTGAATGGTCACTGTAAGTGAATTAATAAAATGGAGATCAGTAACCAAACGAAAGAATCCATCAGGCTTTTGAACAGGTAGGATGGGACTATTATAAGGGGACTTCCCTTTTTTGAGAAGACCATACTCAATAATTGGCTTCAATCCTGCCCTAGCCGCCTCAGATAGGGGATACTATTTAATGTGCATAGGTTCAGCCTCCAGTTTCAGAGTAATCTCCACAGGAGGAATATATTTTGCTTGCCCTGGGAAACCTGACGCCCACACCCATGGCTTAACTGCGTCTACAGTAAGATAGATTGCCTTCAATGTGGAGGCTCTTGTATATAAATGGTTTCCAAGAGAGGCAAAACAAGTCTCCAGGATTCATGTTTAGGTAGAAACATAGTGACTTTCCCTTGGTCAAAAGAAATAGTGGCTTGTAATTTTGAAAGTCACGTCCCAAAAGAGGAATAGGACAGTCAGGCATATACAAAAAGCTATGTATCAACTTTTTCCCTCCAACTGCCATTTCCAAGGGTTGTAAAAAGGAGTTATGTTGGGCTTGTCCAGAAGCTCCAAAAACTGATATAACCTGATTTAGGAGCAAGTTGTTTGCTCAATACAGAGAGTGTAGCGCCAGTGTCCACAAGAAAAACATGTTTGCCTCCCACTGTAACAGGTACCAAGGGCTCAGGAGGCGCTAGGGTCATGTGAAGACCCTGCCCCTGGCTGCCTCTTTCTTGTTCTCCCAGCATAAGAAGATTCTGACTGGGAGAGGCGTGCTGGTTATCTCCAGATGGAACAAATTTATGTTTTGCATTCAATGGGCATGCCTCTCGCCAATGCCCTATTTTCCTACAAAGAGCACATTCATTTCTCTTAAGAGGTGCTCTGTTTCCTTGTCCTGGAAATACATTTTATTTATTTATTTTATTTATTTGTTTGTTTGTCAAACATGTACAAGATAGCAGGTATAGGTATAAACATAAACATAATCAAAGTGAATACAGATAGATGAGGACAATAGGACAGGGACGGTAGGCACGCTGGTG
This sequence comes from Thermophis baileyi, assembly GCA_003457575.1. Taxonomy (NCBI): domain Eukaryota; kingdom Metazoa; phylum Chordata; class Lepidosauria; order Squamata; family Dipsadidae; genus Thermophis; species Thermophis baileyi. The sequence continues at coordinate 1,574,473 of QLTV01000981.1, forward strand.
CGCTTATGCACGCCCCTTACAGACCTCTTAGGAATGGGGTGAGGTCGACAGTAGACAGTCTAAGGTTAAAGTTTTTTGGGTTTGGGGAAGAAACCACAGAGTCAGGTAGTGAATTCCAGGCATTGATCACTCTGTTGCTGAAGTCGTATTTTCTGCAATCGAGTTTGGAGCGAAGTGAATACAGATAGATGAGGACAATAGGACAGGGACGGTAGGCACGCTGGTGCGCTTATGCACGCCCCTTACAGACCTCTTAGGAATGGGGTGAGGTCGACAGTAGACAGTCTAAGGTTAAAGTTTTTTGGGTTTGGGGAAGAAACCACAGAGTCAGGTAGTGAATTCCAGGCATTAATCACTCTGTTGCTGACGTCATGTTTTCTGCAGTCGAGTTTGGAGCGGTTTACATGAAGTTTGTATCTATTGTGTGCTCGTG
>QLTV01000981.1:1576822-1597709 GCA_003457575.1 Thermophis baileyi
TAAACATGATAGTCTCTTACTTTGATAATGGAGTCAGGGAGGGATGCGTTCAGCCATGTTTCACAGACAAATATAATGTCGAATTTAGCAGTTTTTAGTAAGAGGAGGAGTTCGGGTATTTTGTTTACGATGCTTCTTGCATTAATTAGCTTGCATTTAAGATCAGCAGTGGTAGATATTGAGGAAGTAAGGGGCGTGCATGCCTAGTTTTGGATGATGAGAGGTTGGTTTTGGTTGATGGTAGGTTGGATGTTGGGTTGGGTGATGAGGGGTTGAATGTTGGATGGTGGATTGCGGGACTTAGTTTTGATGCAGTCAGCGCGGTAGTCAATGTATAGGTCAGTATGTCCTTGGTCATGAAGTCTTTTGAGTTCTGCACGGAGTTCGCGGGAGCGGATTCGTTGTAGTATGGATAGGGTCAGGCCATGAGGAAGAGGTCATTACCCCTTAGCCTTCCTAACCCTCTCATTCCTCTCCCTCCTTGGGCCCCTCTTCCTGGAGAAATACTGGCCCTACCACTGCCTTGCAAATCCTGTGCCAAAAACACAGCATTCTGTCTTGCACGTACATTTTCCTGCTTCTCTTTCTCTTTATTCCTATTCACAAATACTTTATAAGCACTTACCACAAGCTGGCTGACTGGAAGAGCTCCTGCTCCCTCCAACTTCTGTAACTTTCTTCTAATATGTTCACAACTGTTTCCCATGAACAACATATTTAACATCATCTGATTATCTGGGGCATCAGGATCCAAATCAGAATATTGCCTCATATTATCACATAACCGACTTAGGAATGAACTTGGAGTCTCATTTGGAAGTTGTCTAGTTTCATAAATCTTCCCTAAAGATTTTTTCTTTGGAATAGCAATCATTAAAGCTGCAACTACTCTGTTGCTGTAGTCTTTCAACTCTCTTAAATCTGCTGGGATGCTTGGATCCCACATAGGATCTTGAAGGGGAAACAAAGCATCTCTAGCATTCTCTGGTATCTCTGATCTACCATTCCCCATAACCATCCATTTTTCCTCCTCAGACAAAAAAAACATTAAACATAGTTTGTAAGTCATTCCATGTAGGATTATGAGTAGAAATAATACTTTTAAACAACAGCCATTTTCGTAGGATTTTCAGTATATGCTGGAATATTATTTTTCCAATTGTATAAATCACTGGTGGAAAAAGGCGTATACACTAACAACCTTGGGGGGGGGGGCACCTGCAGGTGACACAATTTGCTCCCGCAAAGGCAAAAGCCTTGAGTTTCCTTGCCTTCACAGCTGATAAGGCGGTTCAGGGGTGGCTTGTTTTCCCTCATATCGAAGGAAGAGTCCAGGATGGGTTAGTCTAGCCCCCATAGCTCTATGGACTGGGTTGAATTTTCTGAGGATCCGCCTCCCTGATGACGTACTTCCTCAGTCTTTCAATCCAGTCCTCAGCTCATGGAGGATTTTCCTTTAGCTCTAGAGAGCTCTGGGTTGTTTTATTAGTTGTTCCAGTAATCCAGCCTGGACTTTTTTCCCTGTTTTTTATTTTATCTTTTGGGCTTCATCAGTGATTCTTCTTGCTGCTGTGACTGACGGAATCGTTTGCATTCTCAGTGAGTGATTGCCTCAGGCTGCCTTCGGGTGCTCGAAGGCGCGAGGATTGATTGCTTAGCAATCTTAACAATGAGCACGCTGGGGGGGGGAGAATTTACATAGATTCAGCGGGCAGCTTGATTTCGGCTAGCTTCTAACAATGCTAAGATCGTACCAGCCTTAGGGAGCTGGCTGCTTGCTGCCGGCTCAACTTTTCCACGTGGCTCAGCACAGCGTTCCGGCCGGTAATTTCATAGCACACGAGTGCTACATTTGAGGCTGCTGCCTGGCTTGCATTGAGAGAGTGGCTACTGTTAAAACAAAAAGCTAATTTGGATGCCACAGACCATTTAAGGGGTTTTAGACCGGTACCAGCAACTCCTCTCTCACCCCCTTTTTTGGCGCGATCGCCATTTTGGACCCCTGACCAGTGCCGGCCGCCATCTTGACCTCATGGATGAAGCCGGAGGAGGAATGATTCGAAGGCAGGGCATGATTGAGGGGGGGCATGCCAAAATGTTTTTTTTCCTTTCTTTTTCTTTTTAGGATTCCTGGCCCGCTTGTTTAATTGCAACTGGGCAGGGTCCGCCCCCCCTCCTCTCCTCCCATATATTATTGAAGCAGCCGGTGGTGGATATTGAGCACTGGGTTCGAGGCTCACCTTTGGTCGCCTCGTAGTGCTAGATTATTGCGACCCCCCACTGATCCCAACAGGGGGGGGGGTTAGCACCTACTGCGGGAGGAGGGGTTACTGGCTCTGCCATACTCCTTGCTCCACCAACGCAGGAGCAGCGGCATTTTGCGTCAGTCTGCCTCTTTTCTAAAATTACCACTAATTAATAATGCTAACTACAGTTGCCTCTGGTTTAAATTTTTTTTTTTTTTTAAAACTGACCAGGCTGTTCTTTAAGCCATTCTGTTGGGGGGCCCCTTTGGCCTTTACCTCCTGTCAGGAGGTCACTGTATTCCTAATAATGGTTTACTCTAATTTATTATTTGTTTATTTAATGTTTCACCGCCTTTAGGATGGACACAGAGATTGCCTCTTCTGCCAAGCGTAAGGGATCTTGGTTCCCCCCCCACTTCTGACAGAGTGCACACAGTGATGGATCTGCCTAGGCCTGCCAGTCGGGCAGCCATGGAAAAATTTAAAGCTACAGGTCCAGGCCCTTCTAGGGCGTCTAAGTCAGAATTGAAGGCGGCCCGTAAACGCCAAAGAGCGTTAGAAAAGGAGTTTGCAAGGGCAAGGAAGCCTTAGATCGGCAATCATCAAGACCTCGCAGATTACCTGAGCAGGCTGATCCCAGTCCAACCCCTCAAAGTGGGATCGCGGCAGACCAGTCGGAGCAGAGGTCACAAGGGCCGCTGCCCGTTTCTGATCTAGAGATTCTGGATTCTTGGTCTGTCCAAAGGGTGGCACCTTCAGAGGGTAGTCGTGGAACTTCCCCATCGGCCACTTTTACCCCAACCGCGGCGGGGCTCCGCCAGGAGGGGGCTTTGGACCAGGACATCCCTCCATCGATTAAGGCGTGGCTGACTGCGGCCATTAAGGAGGGTATAGCCGCTGAACGGCTTCAAACACCAGTCACTCCTAAGGGGCTGCCTGCAATATATGAGGCCCCAATAGAACAGGCAGAACAGTATGGTGATTATGATAGAGCTGACTATGCTGACCATTCAGATGCCAGCCAGGTTTCCCTTTCAGAGGGAGAACTGCGGGGGGGGGGAGGATTATTCGGACTTAGATCCGGAACCAGCATCCAGACCGTCCTTCAAGGGCCTGTTTGATCCGGCTCTATTCAAGCAGCTCCTGGCCAAGGCCCGGGCTACGGCCCATCTGGGAGATGGTACTAGTAACCCCCTGCAACCCCAGGGCTCTGGGGGGCAGGAGGATTTTCTTTTTTCTGAACAGGAGGTGGCCCCTGATTCTGTTCCGATTCCCGACATGTTCCTGGACGTTATTAGGTGCCAGTGGAATTCTCCGGCCAGCGCTCAGCGACCTAGCAGTGCGGAGAACACCTGTTTCTCGGTGGAACCCAACCTGCTCCAGTTGCTCCAGTTGCCACAGGTGGATGCACCGGTGGCCTCCTTGACATCAAATTCCATATTGCCTCCGGATGCGGATGACGCTCTGAAAGCCGATGAGCGACGAGAGGAGATGGCCCTGCGCAGAGCTCATCAGGCAGATGCTTGGGCTATTCGGGCCTCTACTACTGCTTCCTTCTTCACTAGGGTGGCGTTAAGGTGGCTTCGCCAGCTGCAGGACAGAATTCCTTTGGAGGACCTCCGGAGTCATCAGGACTTGTCCAAGGTTATTGCAGCAGCGGAGTTCACAGCGGACGCCTCCTTAGCCACAGCCAAGTTTTCGGCCCGATCTATCGCTTCGTCAGTTACCGCGCGGCGGCTACTTTGGCTGCACCATTGGTGCATGGATACAAAGAACCGTTGGAAGCTGGCTTCCAGCCCCTTTGAAGGGGGGAATCTTTTTAGGCCTTGCCTTGGATCCCTTTCTCATAGAGACCAGAGATAAGAGGAAGATCCTCCCATCTCAGAACAGACGTCCCACATTCAGGCCTTCCCCCTATTTCAGATGGCCCTCCTTCAGACAGGGGGGAACTGGGGTGAGTTTCTCCCGGCAGTACAGGCCCTATCAGCCCAGGCCCGATTTTCAGGCGGACCGCCCATCCTTTAACGGCAGAGGTAGGCCGTAACAACAGTTCAGGCGCCAGGGGCGAGGGGGCAGCTCCAAGCCTCCGCGCCGACAAAAATAGCTTGGGAGCGGATTTTCCCATTGGGGGCAGACTAAGTCTCTTCGCAGCTCACTGGGAAGAGACAACATCAGATGCCTGGGTCAGGGAGACCATTAGATCTGGGCTCTCCCTGGAATTTCTCTCCCCTCCCCCAAGGCTTTTCCATCGCTGCCCGATTTCCAGGGATCCGGGGCGCCGGAGACTCATGGAATCGGCAATCCAGCATTTGTTGGACATTCGGGCCATCCAGCTGGTACCACCAGAACAGCGGGGTCAGGGCTTCTACTCCAATTTGTTCCTGGTGCCCAAGGCCTCGGGCGAGTGGAGAGCGATGTACCACCAGAACAGCGGGGTCAGGGCTTCTACTCCAATTTGTTCCTGGTGCCCAAGTCCTCGGGCGAGTGGAGAGTGATTCTCAATCTTAAGGGATTGAACCAGTATTTGGTTTACAGGAGGTTTAAAATGCACTCCCTCTGTTCCATCCTAACTGGGATCAGGGAGGGGGACTTTTTGGTTTCCATTGACCTTAAGGAGGCCTACCTCCATGTCCCTATTTGTCCTAGTCATCAACGTTTCTTGCGGTTTTGCTACGCGGACCGCCATTATCAGTATAGGGCACTACCCTTTGGTTTGGCTTCGGCCCCTAGAACCTTTACCAAGGTCATGGCAGCATTAGCAGCTTCCCTTAGGTCGGTCCCTATCAGAATACAATGCTATTTGGATGACCTGTTGATCCAGGCTTCATCCCGGCAGTTGGCGGAGAGAGATCTGGCCACTACGATCCAGGTCTTGCGGGACCACGGATTTTCGGTGAATCTATCTAAATGCCATCTGGTCCCAACCACGAGACTGGTTCACCTTGGGGCCCTAATTGACACTGTTTCAGGTCAAGTTTTTCTTTCCCAGGAGCGAAAGGACAGCATCAGGGCCTTAGTGGCCCGATTGCACAACGCCAAAGAGGCCCCAATAATTCTTCTATCGCAGCTGTTAGGAAAGATGGTTTCGTGTCTGGACATCGTTCCCTGGGCACAGTTCCATGCCAGGCCGCTCCAATGGCTGCTTCTTCCTCACCAACGGATGGGTCGCAGTTCGTCACTTGTCAGGATTCGTGTCCCGCAGGACGTGCTGAGGTCCTTCGATTGGTGGGTATCGGGTGCCATCGAGAAGGGCTGTTTCTTCCGAGATCCGGTAAGACTGTTGGTGACTTCAGATGCCAGCCTTCTAGGCTGGGGTGCCCATTTCGCCTCTCAGGTCGCGCAGGGCAGGTGGTCCCCATCAGAGCTCCAGCACAACATCAACTGGCTGGAACTCAGGGCGGCCCGGTTGGCCCTCAAGGCCTTTCAAGGGGGGTTGCAGGGTCACCATGTTCTCCTCCTGACGGACAACGTAGCCACAAAGGCACACGTGAATCGTCAGGGGGGACCCGGTCGCAGCCGCTCATGGAGGAGTTGGACACCTTGTGCAGGTGGGCAGAGAATCACTTGTTGTCGCTGAGAGCGGAACATATCGCAGGATCATCGGACTGGCTCAGCCGGGCCAGGGTTGACCAGGCGGAGTGGCAACTGGCGCCAGTGCTCTTCCAGGACCTCTCTCTCCGGTTCGGCCAGCCGCTGGTAGACCTCTTCGCATCACCGGACAACGCGTACCTTCCCCGGTACTTTTGCCGATTCCCGTCCCGGGGGGCGGAGGGAGTGGATGCCCTCAGGAGCCCCTGGCCGAGAGGGCTCCTCTACGCATTCCCACCATTGCTGCTGATTCCAGCGGTGATCAGGAAGGTGCAGGAGCGAACGGAGTTGTTGTTTGTGGCTCTGCACTGGCCCAGGTGCCCGTGGTTTGCCGATCTGGTCGGGCTGTCAACCGCACCGCCCTGGAGAATCCCGCCGGAGTGGGTCACCCTCAGCCAGGGTCCAGTCCTCCACCCAGACCCCCAGTGGTTCCAGCTAGTCATCTGGAAGTTGAGCGGGGCCTCTTAGTTCGGGAGCGGTTCTCCACACGACCTGGAGAGTCTTCTGTGCTTGGTGCGGCGAGCGCCACTTAGACCCTCGGGGGGTGGCGGTGGAACATATTCTTGAATTTCTCCAGAGTGGCCTCGCAAAGGGCCTCTCGCCTAATACTTTAAGACGACAGATTGCTGCTTTGGCGTCGGTTTGGGACTCTGGGGACCGGCCATCATTGGCTCATCATCCGAGAGTCCGCCTTTTTTTGCGGGGAGCCGCAAATCTCAAACCTCCGCCCATTCACCGCTACTCCACCTGGGATTTGTCCCTGGTGCTGCAAGCGTTAACCAGGCCTCCGTTTGAACCTCTGCGGGAGGCCTCTCTACGCAATTTATAATGGAAGGTGGCGTTTTTGGTAGCCATCACATCGGCGAGATGCATATCGGACTTAGCGGCGTTGTCTACACGCAGAGACCTTTGCATCTTCCATGCAGATAGGGTGGTGCTGCGACTGGATCCGGTGTTCCTGCCCAAGGTCAACTCCATCTTTCATCGCGCTCAAGAGTTGGTTTTACCCAACTTCTGTCCGGAGCCGCGACGAGAATTGGAGATCAGATGGCATACGCTGGACGTGCGGAGGGCTCTTCACATCTACATTCGCAGAACAGCGCCCATCAGGAAGACGGAGGCTTTGTTTGTGTCGTTCCGACCGTCATCGCTCGGCAATAAGATTTCATCTTCCACGGTCAGTCGGTGGCTGCGGGCCTTCATCGCTCACGCCTATCAGACGCAGTCGCTTCCCGTGCCGCAAGGTGTGAAGGAGCGCGGCCACGACGGCCGCCTGGTCTACGCAAGCTACGGTTGAGGAGGTTTGCAGGGCGGCGACATGGACATCGGTCTCTCCTTTCATCCGTCACTACCGCATCGACTCGTTTGCGTCGGCTGACGCAGCGTTTGGCCGGCGAGTGCTGCAGCGGGTACATGAGGAACCGGGGATCCGTAATTGAGTATTGCCCGCCCTCGTGGACTCCTTACCTTTGGTATATCCCATCCTGGACTCTTCCTTCGATATGCGGGAAAAGGGGCGTTGGTTCTTACCTGATACGCCCTTTATCCGAGAATCGAAGGAAGAGTCCAGTCCCACCCTGAGGTCTGGTGTAGCCGGCCGACAGGGGTCCGGGGTCTTAATGTTTCTGCAGGCTTCTCAGAGGTGGTCTGACCGAGTGTAATGGATTCCACTGGAAGCTTGCGCCATTCGCTTCGGACTTATTGTCGACTGAGGAAGTACGTCATCAGGGAGGCGGATCCTCAGAAAATTCAACCCAGTCCATAGAGCTATGGGGGCTAGACTAACCCATCCTGGACTCTTCCTTCAATTCTCGGAAAAAGGGCGTATCAGGTAAGAACCAACGCCCCATTCATTTCATGGAAATGTGCAAGATCTGGATATACTTGGGAGCCACTGTTTGGTAGAGTATCAAAAACACTTGAGGCCACAACTGGGTGCTCTGGGAGTCCCTGCACCAATCTAGGGACCTCCTGTTGTGGGACTATTTGAGCTTGGGCTGCCCCATCTAGAACTCGGGCTGCCATATTTGGGAGGGCTATATACTGGTGGGAGAAGTTCCATGGGAGCATCTGGTAAAATATTTGAGTGATTTAAATGTGGTTGCTCTCAAAGATAGGTCCATTGGAAAAGAATTTCCTTTGTTGGGGAGGGGTCCACTATACATAATATTATGGCATTTGCTCAATAACTCTGTATTACTACTAACATTTAAAAACAGCTGAGCATACCATTGTTGTTCAAATTTTCCAGACTCCCATAATTCAGTCATAAGAGCAAATATAATTGGTTGTTCAAAGGCCACAATTAATTATTTGGGAGTTTTAATTTTGGCCAGATATGTTTACAAAATTTTAACAGGCCCTGTCTTTTTTTCAATTCTATACCGCCGGCTGCTAAAAAATTATAGTATAGACATCTGAGAGGGGTAGAAGCAGCTCCACCATCCATTTCTTGTGAGTCTCTAGTTCAGTGGTTCTCAACCTTCCTAATGCAGCGACCCCCACCCCGCCCCCTCCCCGCATGTGCGCGTTGCCAGGCAAGAAGCAATGAGGTGACAAAGGGGGCGTGGCACCAAGATGGCGGGCTAGCACGCGCGGCCCTTCCGTCGGCACCTGCACATTCGAGGGCCGCCCATGCGTCACACCGTCCCCAGGTACTCGTATGTGGACGGATAGAGGAGCGGTGTCTCGGTTCCTAAGACCATCGGAAATATGTGTTGTCTGATGTCTTAGGCGACCCCTGTGAAAGGGTCGTTCGACCCCCAAAGGGGTCACGACCCACAGGTTGAGAACCGCTGCTCTAGTTCCTACATTCCCCATTTCAGGCTGTTTTAAATCTTCTACCAGCTAAATTGCCTGGGTGTGTGTGTGTGTGTGTGAAACAATGTGTATTCAGCTTTTTTTTCCCTTACTACTTACAACTAAGGTCCTTGTAAAGGACTTTACACTTCCTTTTATGCTTTTGCTAGCTTACCTCTAGCTCACAAAGGAAAGTAATTAACTAAGAAGCTGCTTTACATCGCATACAGGAAAAAGGGAATTGGAGGTTTCTTAGAAAAAATAAAATCAAGACTCACCAATTTCTCTGTCCCGGGAAGGATGGATGGCTGCTTCGTTCCCTCTCAGATCCCTACCATTCAATGACCCTTTAAAAAAAAAACAAAAAAAAACACCTTTGAGGCAATGTGTCCATGCCAACGCTTCTCAGATTGGTGAACGGGACGCGGACAAAAGTTCGGGAGGACAATCTCCTGCGCCCGATGGAACCACGTATTCACCTTCGGCAGGAAAGCCAGATCCAGTCTCAGAACTACTTTGTCCGAATGAAAAATACACAAATCGGATCTGACCAACAAGGCCGCTAACTCGGACACCCTCCAGGCCGACGTAATGGCCACCAAAAACGCCACTTTACAGGAAAGGTGACGTAAGGTGGCCTCTCGAAGTGGTTCATAGGGCGAGCCCATCAGGGACTCCAAGACAGTAGGGAGATCCCAAGTAGGGTAGCGATGGACAACCGGAGGGGCGATGTTGGTTGCACCCTGCAGGAAACACTGGATGTGCGGGTGAAGTGTCAACGAAGCAGCCCCATCGCAAGACAAAACTGATGACAGAGCCGCTACTTGTCTACGCATAGTATTTGGGCTAAGCCCATTGTCCAGACCGTGTTGGAGAAAAACGAGAACGTCGGCAATCGATGCATTCAGTGGAACAATGGAGGCCATCTCACACCACCTGCAAAAGGCCCGCCACGTAGCATCATATATGCAGGTTGTTGAAGGCCTGCGGGAGGCTTGCATCGTAACAATGACTTTAGATGGAATCTTGTCCTTCCTCAGAGCGACCTGCTCAAGCGCCAGGAGGTCAGTTTGAACCACTGAGGGTTCGGGTGGATCAGTGACCCCTGGCTGAGCGCGTCCGGCCTCTGAGACAACCTCCAGGGAGGAGATACAGAGAGAGTCTGCAGATCCGCAAACCACGGTCTGCGAGGCCAGAATGGCGCTACAAATATGACCTCCGCCTTCTCAAGAAGAATTTTCTGGATAACACAACGAATCAATGGCAGCGGCAGAAACGCGTAGAGAAGGCCTTTGGGCCATGGGACTCGGAGGGCGTTGGTCCCCATAGCCTCCGGCGTTGCAAAGCGAGAGAAGTAGGCGCCGATCTGGGCATTGTTTGGAGACGCAAAGTGGTCTATCTCTGGCATCCCGAATTTGTCCGTCAGCTCCCTGAATAGAGCTGGATGTAATCGCCACTCGGCTTGATCTAGCGATGACCAGCTGAGCCAATCGGCTTGAACATTGGCGGCACCCGAAATGTGGTCTGCCCGTAGGGAAAGCAGATGTTCTTCTCCCCAAAGGGCTAGCTGGCGAGCCTCGGTCATCAGAGCTCGGGATTTTGTGCCCTCCTGACGGTTGACATTCGCCTTGGCCGCCACATTGTCGGTCATCACCAACACATGGTGCCCTGTCACCAGTGGTTGGAAATGGTGCAGGGCGAGGCGAATTGCCCGGAGCTCTAGCCAGTTGATGGGATGCTTGCATTCTTGCTCTGTCCACTGACCTTGGACCATATGAGTCTCCATGTGAGCACCCCAACCAGTCAAACTGGCATCCGTGGTCAGGGTCAGCCGGTCTGGTTCCCAAAACAGGCTTCCGTTGAGAAGAGCCGGCAATCGCCACCAACTGAGGGACGCAACGACATCTGGAGGGAGGTGCACCCTGGCCGGGGAAGTGCCTCTGCTGGACCTCTGAAATGGCAAGAGAAACCATTGGAGGCTGCGGGCATGAACCCGGGCCCAGGGCACAATGGCGAAGGTGGACACCATTTTGCCTAATAGTGTGGACAAGACTGAAATCTGTGCTGACCGGTCTCTCTGCACTGAATCTATTATTGCCCCCAAGTGGAGTAACCTGGTAGTAGGGGTGAGATGGCTTTTCTCCATATTGATGGAGAGCCCATGGTGTCGCAGGACCTGGATGGTAGTCTGAATATCCCCTCGAGCCCGCGCGAGAGAAGAAGACTGGATCAAGATGTCGTCCAGGTAGCACTGGACACACACGGGAACAGCCCTCAGTGCTGCGGCAAGAGCCGCCAACAATTTCGTGAATACCCTAGGTGCAGATGACAACCCAAATGGCATCGCCCGGTACTGGTAATGACTCCCAGCAAACTGAAACCTTAGAAATTGTCTGTGGTGCGGTACAATAGGCACATGTAAGTATGCCTCTGTCAAGTCAATGGAAGAGAGGAGATTGCCCTCCCTAACGCCCTCCAAGATAGAAGAAAGTGAGTGCATCTTAAACCGTTTATAGATGACATAATGGTTGAAAAGTTTCAAATCAAGAACTGCTCTCCACCCCCCCCCCCCGAGGTCTTAGGCACAACAAACAAGATCGAGTAGAATCCTTGTCTGCGCTGATCCTCAGGGACGGCCTCGATGGCATGGATATCCAGCAAGTGCTGAATAGCTGTCTCCATGAGGATCCTCTTACCCGGATCTCTAGAGACCGGACAGCGGAGATGGCTGCCGGGACTTCCGACAAACAGCTGGGATCAAAGCGAACAGCGAAGAGACAGAAACCAGCTGCTATGATTAAAGACGAGAGTAGCTCTAACAAGCCATAAAATTTGCAGCTCCTGACAGCCCGAACGGAGCCCTGCCTGAGGCAACACAAGCGGAAGCTGTGATTAAAGACGAAATTAGCTCCACCAAGCCATAAACCATGCAGCTCCTGACAGCCAAACGGAACGCTGCCTGAGGCAGCATGAGCCGAAGCTCAGCTATAAAAGCAGTCTCTGACTCACCAATAGTCTCAGAAGGAATGAGAAAGACACGCTCACAATGCCAGCATAAATGAGAAACCTCACAGTGGATAAAGCAAACCAATTTTCACAAGTGTACAGGAGGAATGGCGTGGCACAACCGTCCTCTGAGCGACTGAGTGAAAATACTGCCAAGCATAGCAACAAGAAAGGCACTTAAACAACTTGACAGACTCACTCAGTCCAATCACAGAGCAGACGGATTAACCCATTCCTGGATGCTATATCCACTATGAGGGAGAACAGTGATTCAGCGCCTTCTAGCTGGAGCGCCGCAGCGGGCGCGGCTTGAATTCCCGTGCTGGCATCGGCCAGGGGGTCAAAGCTCCATTGCCGCGTCACTAGGGAGCGACAGCAGAGCCAGCAGCCGGTCGCTTATTTCTTAGTCCCTGCAGGCTAGAACGCGAAGGCTCCGCTCCTTTCGAATCTGAGCTGAGACAGACCGACGCTTCGGTCTGCAGTGAGCTGAGGCTGCCTAGTTTTGTGCTTTGCAAACCGTGTTGCCGATTTCACGCTATTCATTTAATTGCAGCAAACCGTGTTGTCGGTTTGGCGCCAGTTTCCCTGCTTGGATTTCGCAGTGAGTATCGCGGATTTCCTCGGTCAGCTTGCCACCCCTTCCAGGGACTTTAGGCAGACTTATTATTTCAAAGGGGATCCTTCCCAGGCTTGGGATTTGCCCCAGATCTCGATTCTGGCTAGCAGCTGCAAGATAGCAGGAATGGTTTGAGCCTTCCAAAATGGCGGACCGGTCTATTTCTCACAGCAGTAATTCAGCTGACTCTTCTCCCAGACAGCAGAGATCAGAGGCTTCTGATCCCAAAAGGGCAAGGTCAGTTTCTAAAGGGCCTTCTACCAGGGCCAAGGCTAGAGATTCGAGGACAACCTCATCATCTCTGAGAAAGATGCCAAGAGAAGGCAAAAAGCCTTGGAAAAACATTTTTCAAAGGCCCAGAAACAGGCAGAAGCAGCTAAGGCACCAAGAATCCCTGTGGGTAGGACTGAGGCTCACATTTCCTTGGAAAAGGAATTACCCTCTCAGACCCTGCAGGAGAACCAGCTAAACTGGTCTCCTAATGTTACCACCGGGCTACAAAACCTTCAGGCAACCTCTTACGAGGAGGATTTTGTTCCCCTCTCCTGCCTGACTTCAGCAGGATTGGAGCCTACCTCGGTTACCAGACCTTCTATTCCATCTGCTACCTTTACTCCTACCGCAGCGGGGCTCTGCCCTGAGGAGAATTTGGACCTGGTTTTTCTCAAGAGCTGCGCAGCATCATTGCGCAGACCATTTCACAAGGCATAGATGCAGCCCTACAACAGAGGGGTTTCACGGGCCCATTGCCATCGGGCCCTTCCCGTCTAGCGGCTCTGCAAACTCAATTACAACCCGATATGGGCTATATTCAGGAACCTCATTCCCCGCTCCCTTCCCTTCACAGCGATGTTTCGCTTGTGGATGGTGACGAAGTTGGTGACTATGAATTATCTGAAGATGAAGGTATCACCCCAGACAAGCCTGTGTTCTTCGGGCTCTTTTGTCCCAATTTGTTTAAGACCTTGTTATTTAAAGCCAAAACAACGGCCAATATGGGGGTAGCTGGTGGGCTGACAGAAGCATCCACATACCCAGTGCACTCCTCTTCACGGAGCCAGTCACTGCGCAGGAGGTAATACCTTTTCCTAAGCTTTTTGTAGATGTCATCCAACGGCAGTGGAACCAGCCTGGCTCCATCTCAGCCCCCAGTGGGATGGACAGGAAGATGTATACCGTAGAGCAGGATCTAGAGGAGCTCCTGAAGTTACCAACTGTGGATGCTCCCCTGGCCACTCTGGCAACAGCGGCCATCCTACCTTCCGACACGGCAGAGGGCCTAAAGACCGAGGACAGGAAAGCAGAGCTGTCTGCTCGTAAGATGCACCAGGTGGCCGCTTGGGCGATTTGATCAGCCACGGCTGCATCCTTTTTCACTAGAACATCGCTAATATGGGTGCGTCAAATGCAGGCCCGAGCATCCCCTGAGGACACCAGGCTGCATCAGGATATTAGTAAATTGATTGCAGCAGCTAAATATTTGGCAGACACAACCCTCAATGCGGCCAAGTTTGCCTCGAGGGCACTGGCGTCTAATGTCACCTCCAGGCACCTTTTATGGCTTCACCATTGACAGGCTGATATGAAATCTAAATGGAGGCTAGCGTCCGCTCCCTTCAAGGGAGGCAATCTTTTTGGGTAGGTGCTAGACCCTATCCTAGTGGAGGGTAAGGATAAGAGGAAAGCTCTTCCTCACATTTACAGGAGGGCGGAGAGAAGGACCACCCCTTACTATCGCAGGCAGTCCTTTCGGGCCTCTGATGCAGGGTTTAACGCCCCGGCCTATCAGAGACCATATCCCCAGAGTATGGATCACTCGCAGGACAGATCATCTTTTCGAGATAGGTCCAGACAACCACAGACCAGGTGACCCTTTCGGGGAGCCAGCAATCGACCTTTCCATCAGACAAAGTGACTTTCAATCCGAGGTCCCCATTGGCGGCCATTTAAGGATGTTTGCCAGCCAATGGCAAGAGACCACTACCGATGCTTGGGCATTACAAACAGTGAGGCTCAGGCTCACTCTGGAGTTCTGCTCCAATCCCCCAAGAAGGTTCATCCGATGCTCGGTTCCCAGGGAGGCCACAAAGAGGTCTCTGATGGAGGCCGAGATCCAGCACCTGCTGGACATACAGGCCATCGAGCCGGTGTCAGTGGGGCAGCGGGGTCTCGGTTTTTATTCGATCCTCTTTCTGGTCCCAAAGAGCTTGGGGGGTGGGGGGTGGAGAGCCATCCTAGATTTGAAGAAGCTCAATGTACACTTAAGGTACAAACGCTTCAAAATGCAATTCCTGCATTCCATCCTGGGTTGCATCAGACAGGGAGATCTCTTAACATCGATAGATCTCAAAGAGGCTTACCTCCATCTACCCATCAGACCGTCCCACAGGAGGTTCCTCAGGTTCTCCTATGCAGGGCTCCACTTCCAATACAGGGCTCTCCCCTTCGGCCTTTCTTCGGCCCCCAGAACCTTCACCAAACTATTAGATGTGGCGGCTCATCTTCGGGCGAGACCCGTCAGACTGCAATGTTATCTGGACGACATTTTAATTCAGTCGTCGTCTCCGTTTCAGGCGAGACAGGACCTTCAGATCACGGTCCAAACCCTCCAAGACCACGGTTTTTCCGTGAACCTGGAGAAGAGTCAAATGATGTCCTCTACCAGTTTGATCCATTTAGGAGCAGTGATCAATACCAAGACCTGTCAAGTTTTCCTCTCCCAGGAGCGCCGATCCAGCATAAGAGCCATGGTGGATCAAGTCAAATCTCTACGACTAGTGCTATTGATTCTTCTTTCCCAGTTATTAGGAAAGATGATCTCCTGTCTGGCGATTGTTCCTTGGGCGCGGTTGCATGCCCAGGCCCTACAAAGGCTCCTACTGCCAAGTCAAAGATCAGGGCTCAGCAATTCCAACACATGAATCCGGATTCCTCCGAGGGTGCTCCGATCCTTAGACTGGTGGACGTCAACAGCCCGGGAGAAAGGCTGTCTATTCAAAGAGCCCAGTTCAATCTTGGTTTCAACAGACCAGAGAATCTTGTTCCTCACAATCTGAGAGTCCTTCAGGTGCTTTTTTTGCAAACTTCAAGCGGGCTTTCATGTGTTTTGCACTGAAGAGAGGCTTCCATCTAGTCACTCTGCCATAAACCCCAGATCGGTGGAGCGCTGCAGTGATGGTTGCCATTCTGGAACTCTGTCCCGTCTCCACACAGGATCTCTTGAGCTCAGTCAGAGTGACCATCGGGTTCTTGGTTACTTCTCTTACTAAGGCTTTTCTCCCCCGATTGCTCAGTTTAATTAGGACGACCAATCCTGGAAGAGTCCTGCTTGTGCCAAACTTCTTCCATTTGAGAATTATGGAGGCCACTGTGCTTTTAGGAATCTTCAGTGCAGCAGAAATTTTATTGTACCTTTCCCCAGATCTGTGCCTTGCAATAATCCTGTCTGTGAACTCTGTAGGCAGTTCCTTTGACCTCATGGCTTTTGCTCTGCTACAGTATGCATTGTCAGTTTTGAGGCCTTCTATAGAGAGGTGTGTGCCTTTCGAAATCATGTCCAATCAATTTAATTTTACCACAGGTTGACTCCAGTCAAGGTGTAGAAACATGTCAGCAAGGATCAAGAGAAGTGGAAGGCGCCTGAGCTAAATTTCAAGTGTTGCAAAGGGTCTGGCTACTTATGCCAATGTGATATTTCAGTTTTTCCTTTTTAATAAATTTACAGACATTTCTAAAATTCTGTTTTCACTTTGTCATCATGGGGTACTGAGTGTAGATTAATGAGAAAAATGAATTTCAACTACTGTAGAATCAGGCTGCAGCATAACAAAATTGACAAAAGTGAAGGGGGTCTGAATACTTTCTGAATGCACTTTATGTTGATGGCAGCAAGATTACTTTATGTAGAAAAATGGAAGGACACTTTGATTCCCACAATGAATGAATGGTATACAAAAGTTGATGGAGTTAGCAGAGATGGCTAAATTGACTGCTTTGATTAAAGAAAAAAGCACAGTTACTTTTGTTTCTACTTGGAAACCGCTTCTGAACTTTGTGCTTGAGGTGGAAAAAAATGAAACTTTGATTTTGGATTTTACCAATTAGATAGATTTGTTGTTATAGAAATTGCTAGCTTATAATATTATGTAAAAGTAAAAAGTTGAGGTTTGATGTTACTGTCTTATTTTACTGCACCAAAAGGAGTCGGAGGTCAATGCCTTTTCTTTCTTTTTCCCTTCTTTTTTACACCTTTCTCTTCCCTTTTCCCTCCCCTATTTTTCCTATTATTTGCTTTTGTATGTTTGTATTTTATATTATAAATTAATAAAAAGTCTTGTAAAAAAGAAATATCAATATATGAACTGGTTTATATATGATCCAGTTTAGTTGTAGGATGAAGTAACATTTTGTAGCAATAAAGTTGCATTCAGTACATCACTGCAAGTTTCCATGGAACATGTGTGTGCTTTTGACTAATTTTTATATAGCTATAATAGGATTAATGAGTGAAATAGAAGTAACAATGATAATTGTAACAAAATAATCAGTTTGTTGGAAGGCTCTAAAACAATTCAGATACATTTATGAAAAATAGTTTTTTGCCATCATAAGTTAGAAAATCAATTGTTCCTATGCTTTGTGGTATTACCTGAATTAATCCTACAATTAGCTTTGAGTTATTCATTTTATTTAGAAGATTTATATGGCTGCTAATCTTAAGCAACTCTGAACAGTTCACAACACAAAATCAACAAACAAAACAATGCAACAGTTAAAACAGTAAAACAAAAACTGTCTGCCATAACCATGCTCTTGTGATGTCCCATAGCTGACTCAGTTGTCCTCATTCTATATTATCTACTTATCGTATAGATAAAGAGCCAGGTCTTAACAGCCTTCTAAAAGGCTAGAAGGGTAAGGACTTGTCAAATCACCAGTGGAAGGGTGTTCCACAAAGTAGGGGCAGCCACAGAAAAATTACACTACCAATCTCCCACCAGATGGCAAGATTTCAGGTGAGCAACCCCACCGTATCTGATCTAATAGGACAAGGAGATATTGTTAGGGAGACACAGCAAATAACCAGGTACTGTGTTTTGTAGGGCTTTAAAGGTAATACTGTAAACAGGACCTTGAATTGCATCCAGAAGGACCCTAGGAGCTAATGCAACTCATGCAATAAAAGTGTAATATGAGCAAACCTATGGGCACCCCAGTATGGTATGCACTGCCACATTCTCCGATGTACTGCCTTGAGAATCCAAAGTATGGGTATTGCTCCTCCTCCTTCCTTTTGGAGACTGAATCCATTGAGCTTTCTGCCATGCCTCTCCTGGTTATCTCCCAGTTTTGATTCAGTCTTACATCCGAGAGAGACGTGTTTTTTTGAGCTATTGAAAGGAAAGGAGATATTCTTTGGATTCTCAGAGCAGGAAAGGAGTTTAATGGACATAACTAGCAGCCTGATTCAGCCTTCTGGGTTTGAAAACAGGCACATCCTGCCACTTTAAGAAAAGCGGAGAAAAACGGCAGACTGGAGTTTGGGAAGCAACACTCCCGAGGCGCCTGGTTAGAAAGAGAGGTGATTAGTCTAAATTGTTTCTGGAGTCAGCTGTAGAGCAGGGAAGCCGAAGAACAGCTGATTAGCACAGAGGAGGCTTTGAAGAGCGCCGCAGCCGCGCGGCTTGGATTACCTTGCTTGTTCGTTGCTGGAGAGGTCCTGGAAGGGCGCTGCCACCCGGGAAGGGCAAGGCAATGCCAGAAGGCACCAGCTGGTTATCGGTCTAACCCGGTAGCGGCTGCAACGAGTTAGCAGGCTAAACCGGTCTGACTGGCGCCGCTACTGAGATACAGCGGGTTTCCAGGGCACAATCACTGAAACTTTAGTGCTGGCGAGTCGACCTGGTCGGCAGCCACCATATCGGGCAGGAGATCAAAGTTACCCAGCCCAGCCGCCATTTCCGGCGCCTTTCTGGAAGAGTCGAAGTTGGCGCGCTTCTCAGCGGACATCCTGGCGCCTCCGCAGCAGGAGTCTGGAAAATCCCCAGCACATCAAAGGATGGAGAATACTGCTGCATCAGATAGCCATGAGATGGCTCACGTGAGTGGGGGGAAAAGGGGGGGTCAGTACTTCCACAGATAGAACAAAGAAGCCCTGCAGCTCCAAAGATGGACAGTGGTAAAATAGCTGCAAAGAGAAGGATTTCTAAAGCTGAGGAGCGGGATGCCCTCAGAAGGGAGAAAGCCTTGGAAAGGGAGATTTCAAAGGCTAGAAGACAGGCAGAGCGTAGGGATATAGCAGAGTTCCCTGGAGCAAAGGAAATCATCCCTTAGGACATTCAGAGACAGCCAGGGATGAGAGTCATTTGAGTCTCCCAAATTGGTCACCAGAGGGCACCATAGATCAGTCCTCTCAGCCAGACAACCTGTCAGCAGAGAATGAATGGGAGCCTGATTTAAAGAGGATCCGTATGACTCCAGAAGCTCAGGGGAGAGTCAAAGCTCAGAGATTGCTGAGCAAATGAGATTTTTGATATCCTTAACGCAAGGACTAGTCACATCCTTGCAACAGGGGAATCAAAAAGATTCTATGGCATCAGACTCAGCCCTGGAGCAGAGCCAACACCTGGCACGCCAAAGTCAGGAGGACTTAAGAAATTTTAGGGAGTCACACTCCCCCACTCCATCCCTACAGAGCAGAGATGGAATTTCAGGAGAGGAGGACCAGAGAGAATGCAAGGTTTTCCTGTCACAGGAACGACAGGTAAGCATAAGGACATTAATAAATCAGATTCGGACAAACTGCAAGGTTCCACTAGCCATTCTCTCAAAGCTCCTAAGCAAGATGGTATCGTGCATCGCGATAGTTCCCTGGGCTCGTCTACACACAAGAACCCTACAGTGGTTTCTCCTACCTTACCAGAGGTCCGGAGAAAGCAATTCAAACACCAAGGTTCGAGTCACCCACAAGGTGCTGCAGTCCTTCCATTGGTGGACGGCCCGGGCCATGGACAGGGGTTGTGCCTTCAAGGAGGCCGATCGCCTAACCATCACAACAGATGCCAGCCTCTTCGGCTGGGGCGCCCATCTTCAGGAACAGATGGCACAGGGGCAGTGGTCTCAGGAGGACCTAGCAAACAACATCAACTGCCTAGAACTCAGGGCAGTTTGCCTGGCCCTGAGAGGGTTTCAGGACAGGATAACGGGCCATCACATCCTCATCCTGACAGACAATGTAGCCACAAAGGCCCACATCAACCGTCAAGGGGGCACGCATTCCAGAGCTCTCATGCGAGAGGCGGAGCAGTTGGGCCTCTGGGCAGAGAAGCATCTTCTCTCCATCAGAGCAGAGCACATCTCAGGAACAACGAATGTCCAGGCAGACTGGCTCAGCAGGACCACAATCGATCACGCAGAGTGGCGTCTGCATCCGAAACTATTCAAGGAAATAACAGAATGGTTCGGGAACCCGGTCCTGGACCTGTTCGCCACACCATCAAACAGCCAGCTGCCGAGATTTTACTCCAGGTTTGTAACACCGGGAGCGGAGGGAGCCAACGCACTCCGAATCCCATGGCCGAAAGGACTCCTATACGCCTTTCTCCCTCTTCCAGTAATCCCGAGGGATCAGGAAGTGTTGGAGGAGAAGGGGGAAGTATTACTCGTAGCTCCCCACTGGCCCAGGAGGCCGTGGTTCGCAGATCTGATTAGTCTGTTGCTAACCAGACTGGACGATCCCGCAAGAGAAGATATTCCTCAGCCAGGGGGCTCTGGTGCATCCGGAGCCACAATGGTTAAAACTAACCGTCTGGCATTTGAGCAGAAAGCCCTGATCCAGAACAGGTTATCCATCAGAGTGATTACGACAATCCAGGCCTCTAGGAGGCCTTCAACTAACAGGATTCGATTTGGAAGACCTTTTGTAGCTGGTGCTCCAAGGGCAACATCGATCCCATCTCAGTAAGGGTGGATCAGATCCTGGAATTCCTTCAGGATGGTCTGGACAAGGGACTATCCCCAAACACCATACGCAGGCAGGTTGCAGCGCTAGCTTCGGTGTTGTCATGCGGGGACCTAGTATCCCTTGCGCATCATCCTATGGTGCACAGCTTCATTAAGGGAGCAACCAATTTAAAACCACCGGTGGTACACAGGAACCCCACCTGGGACCTATCTAAGGTCCTGCAGGCAATCTCCCTGAACCCCTTTGAACCATTATGAGAGGCTAGCCTGCGATACCTCACATGCAAGGTAGTGTTCCTTGTGGCGATTACTTCAGCCAGGCGAATTTCGGAACTGCCAGCCCTTTCCGTAAGGGAGGATCTGTGTACAGTGGGGCAAAAAAGTATTTAGTCAGCCACCAATTGTGCAAGTTCTCCCACTTAAAAAGATGAGAGAGGCCTGTAATTGACATCATAGGTAGACCTCAACTATGAGAGACTAAATGAGAAAACAAATCCAGACAATCACATTGCCTGATTTGGAAAGAATTTATTTGCAAATTATGGTGGAAAATAAGTATTTGGTCAATATCAAAAGTTCATCTCAATACTTTTTTATATATCCTTTGTTGGCAATGACAGAGGTCAAAAGTTTTCTGTAAGTCTTCACAAGGATGGCACCCACTGTTGCT
>QLTV01000981.1:1598514-1625698 GCA_003457575.1 Thermophis baileyi
CAGATTCATTAAGGGAGCAACCAATTTAAAGCCTCCGGTGGTGCACAGGTATCCCACCTGGGACCTATCCAAGGTCCTGCAGGCAATTTCCTTGAACCCCTTTGAACCATTACGAGAGGCTAGCCTGTGATACCTCACATGCAAGGTAGCCTTCCTCATGGCGATTACTTCGGCCAGACGAATTTCGGAACTGGCAGCCCTCTCCGTGATTTTGCCCCACTGTATATTCCATCCAGACAGGGTAGTACTGTGACTAGACCCTTCATTTTTACCCAAGGTTAATTCCCGTTTCCACAGAGCACAAGAAATCATATTGCCGGACTTATGTCCGAGCCCAAAACATGAACTAGAAAGGAAGTGGCACACCTTGGATGTCAGGAGGGCACTTCGCATTTACATAAAAAGAACAGCTCCTCTGAGAAAAACGGAGTCACTGTTTGTATCATTCCAACCTTCTACGCTAGGTAGTAGGGTTACTGCAACGACAGTGGGACGGTGGATTAGGACATGCATCGCCAAGGCCTATGAAATACAGGCTCTACCAGTGCCCCGACAGGTGACCGTACACTCTACCAGAAGCACTGCCACAACAGCAGCCTGGACGACGCAGGCCTCTGTAGAGGAAGTCTGTAGGGCAGCGACTTGGTCATCACCGTCCCCATTCATCAGACACTATAAGCTGGACGCATTCGCCTCGGCTGAGGCAGCTTTCAGCAGAAGGGCCCTACAGAAGGTACATACGGACTCGGGACCAGAACATGGCCCACCCTTAGGACATGCCGGCTTTGGTATGTCCCATACTTTGGATTCTCAAGGCAGTACATTGGAGAAAGAGCATTGGTCTTACCTGATACGCTTCTTCTCGATGTACTGCCAGAGAATCCAACCCCACCCTGGCGACCATCTGGTCCAGAGTACAGGAGTGAACAGCAAGATCAGAGAAACGTCAAGTCATCTGCTATGTCTTCATCAAAACTGGGATGTAACCAGGAGAGGCGTGGCAGAAAGCTCAATGGATTCAGTCTCCAAAAGGAAGAAGGCGGAGCAATACCCATACTTTGGATTCTCCGGCAGTACATCGAGAAGAAGCATATCACCAATGCTCTTTCTATATCAGTTGTAACTCTTGAATGATCTTCAAGAGCAACTCTACATAAAGCACATTGCAATAATCCAATTAGGAGTTGACTAAGGAATGAGTGACCATGTATAAGGCCTCCTGTTCCAGGAAAGGGTGCAATAGGCTCACAGACAGATCTGTGTAAAGGCCTCCGCTAGTTATGACTGCCACTTGCTCAAGCAGGAGCCATGAGTCCAGGAGGATCCCCAAATTGCACACCAGTTCAGTCTTTGAGAGCACAACCTCATCCGCAGTCAAAGATGACAAGTCATCAGAACTTTTGGAGCCATCCCATGTTGCCAAGGTTAATATATGTTTCATTCATTCATACATTCATACATACATACTTATACATGACACAAACAAGTTAAAGGTATTGCAGGAAAAGTTATTTTAAGCTGATAAATAATTAGAACTGTAGTTAGGCCATATGTCTACTACTCAAAATGCTAACAGGTTAATAGAATCATGCTTGTTCTGGACATAAAACTCTGCAAATATTTAGGAAAATCCCTATAATTGAAGTACAGTGGAAAGCACAATTGCCATATCTCAATCTGCACTTTGTCTCCGGTCCCTCTCCATTACCTTATAAATAGACACAGGAAACAGGCTGTACTTATCAGGAATCAACACAATTGGATTTAACATGAATTTAGTTGTCTTTTTTTATAAATATCAATAAAATAGCATAGATGTTGTCGTCTTGTCCCATAATCAAATCTAACACAGATTTAGGTAGTCTGGATAGCAGTGGATAGAATGATGTGTACAGAGTTAGTGCGTCTTGGCACACATTAGATTGATAAAGGATCTTTTTGGATTTCTTGGGAATATGGAGTTGTTGTTTTTTAAAACTGTTACGCCTGTTAAGCCTACATGTGTAGGGGGGGGGGTGTATGTGTTGTGTGTGTGATATTTTTCTTCTAAAAAAATAGAGAAACTGCCACCAATGTTTGACATTTGTGGTAGGGAAGAGGTTCTAGAACCACAAAAAAGTCCTGATACTGAGAATTTACATATTTCCAGAGGCAAAGATAAGGCAAGTGTGGTCCCACCATGCATTGTTACCATACTTCTCCAATAAACCCTGCACATAGTTGCTTAGCCATATTTATGTATTCTCTAGTTCTAATTCTCTTAAGTTAACTTAAGTATTATGTGCTATCATTATAATGTAAAAATAATCAGATCTTAAAAATATTTGGTTTATAGAATATGTATTTGGCATTTTGTAGACTTAGAAAGCAGATGGAGACTAACGGAAGGGATTCTAATTTCATAATGGTGGTCTTTTCAGGATCATGGAAACGTAA
Organism: Thermophis baileyi; assembly: GCA_003457575.1. Taxonomy (NCBI): domain Eukaryota; kingdom Metazoa; phylum Chordata; class Lepidosauria; order Squamata; family Dipsadidae; genus Thermophis; species Thermophis baileyi. The sequence goes on from QLTV01000981.1 coordinate 1,600,951, forward strand.
TAAAGCCACTCATAAAAAATTATCATAGAATTCATCTGATCTTTATTCCATCCCCTCAACTCTTGCTAGCAAATTTTCCTGATTGACATTATTTCTTCTTTTCTAATATACTTGGTATAATAAAAGATTTGGGGGGGGGCAGATAAATACTAGAGAAACCATTTCCCCCTTTTTTGCTATACACATCTTTTTAATATATGAGTTTCAGAATTACTGGAAAACATCCTTCTCATTATACTGATTTGTTTTCTTGGATGTTTATTTCTTCTTAAGACATTCCTTTTTGTTCCTTGTTTTGGGGATTGTTGTCAAATTCTTCAACTAATCTCTTGTATTAGCTAGCTGTATTAATGAGATAATAAAGCAGGCTTGTTGCTAATGAATTTATTCATTCAACTGCTGGCTTTAATTAGAAAAACAATAATGCAGCAGATGTACTTATTTTGTTTTGGTACAATTATTTCAACACAGTGAGCTGACGAACACATCAATACCCATATTTATATATCATATTCTTAAAAGATCAACTGAAATTTTTTATAAGACAAAGTCTACAAGATACCATTATAATCTTCATCTATATCTCCAGTGTTTGTGAACAATAAAATCTAGATTTCAGTTTGGTTTTTTACTTTTGGTTTCGGGTTTCTAGAAAAGACTAAAGATAATATCCAAGGTGGTCTAAGTAATTTTTCTTGCTGCACTTAATCAAATGTAATATCTGCTAAAGTCACATGGGTGCGTCCAGATTAATAGGAATTAATGAGAGGATCACAAAAAATGTGTCATGCCTAATCTTGTTTGATGAGATAGTTCTGAGAATTTCTGACATTCTTCAGGAGCAGGGATGTGCAATTTCCATCTGCTTGAGCATTAAACCAGACATTGTACAGGATATCAAGAATTATACATGGAGGTGGCCATGATCCAAGATGAACCTAAGGGATAAGGGAAGTTGGGAATTGTTAAAGGATTATATTTCTAGTATCTAAAACACAAAAAAAAAAACCCTCAACATTCTTTGTTCTCCTCACTTAGGCAAAAGAAATTCTGACAAACATGCCTTTTGCAATTCTACTGGATGGAGAATCTGAAAGAACATACATAAATGTGCCTTGTTCCAAATCAGACTAGCTAATTCATCCAATAACTTTCAGACAGGTTCATTTCTACCTGAGGATGCCAGGGATCAAAACATAGCCCCTAGTACAGTGATGGCGAACCTATGGCACGCATGCCACAGGTGGCACGTGGAGCCATATCTGAGGGCATGCGAGGCGTTGCCCTATGTCAGCTCCAGCGCGCATGCGTGCGCCGGCCAGCTGATTTTCAGCCTTCTTTTCGGCCGTTTTCGCTCCCCCCAGGCTTCAGGAAAGCCTCCTGAACCCTGGGGATGGCGAAAAACAGCCCAACCGGAAATTCGCTTCCGAACTTCCGGTTGGCCCGTTTGGCCATTTTTCACTCTCCCCAAGCTTCAGGAGGGTTTCCTGAATCCTGGGGAGAGCGAAAATGGGCCTACCGGAAGTCCGGAGACTTCAGTGAGGCCTTGCGCATGCGCGGGGGGGGAGCGTGAGGGGGAAGCATGGGGGTTGTGTGCATGCGCGGGAGGGCATTGCATTATGGGTGTGGGCATGCGCATGCACGCTATCGCGCGCGCGCACCCTTTTGGCACCCGAGCCAAAAAAGGTTCGCCATCACTGCCCTAGTATGTGAAGCTTGCTTAGTGATAAACCCATCCAAAAAAACTGACATTTTGGTGCACGTGCAAGGAAGAATAAATATTTTGTAAGATATCATTTTAATTATATATGGCCACTTCCTATTTTGAAATTATTTATTAAATGGAATAATATTTGATTAGGCTTTTCCTAAAAAGAGTTTGTTTCAAGAAGACAGTACTGTGCATGTGGATGTGACATATGCTACGCTGGATTCCACTATTTATTCAAGTGAATTGAGATTCCTGTATTCAGGTAGTCCTTGACTTACGACCATTCGTTTAATGACTGTTCAAAGTTACAGTGGTGCTGAAGAAAGTGACTTACGAACATTCCTCATATTTGTCCCAGTAGTCACATGATCAGAATTCGGGCCCTTGGCAATCAGCATGTATTTATAACTGTTGCAGCATCTTGGAGACATGTGATCTCCATTTGCGACTTTTCCAGGGGGCTTCCAACAAGCAAAATCAATAGAGGAAGGTGGATTTGCTTAATGATAGTGGCAAAAAAGACCATGAAATCAAGTGCAACAGAATTTCAGTCTGTTTGTGGTCATAAGTCAAGGACTATCTGTACACTTGCCTGCTTGCTTGTTAGTAAGTAGTTCCTTAGGCTTTTGGAAAAACATTATATAAAGAACATGTTCCTTTGGGCAAACTGATGGAAATTATAGGAAGGTCGATCTGAAACAGGTAGTAGTTAGGGTTTGTGCTAAAAGTGAATTAGACACCCTTGCTTTGAAACACATTTTTTCAGACAACCCCATCTCAATTTATTGACACTTTCTTTCTCCTAAGTACATATTTGGAAGAAGGTGATGTAGTTATTCCCAGAGGCCTGAACTGATCCTTTGTAGATAATTTCTCAAGTTAGGCTGAGGATTAGTTGACTAAACCAAGAGCCCAAAGGGTCTTATTTTCCTTTGATTTAGACTGATATCTGTCATATTAGAGAATAAAGTATCCCGTTCCTTAGCAATAGCTTCCAGAAGTGCTATTGTGGCTCAATAATAAGAATTTAATATTTTGTTAGAAAATGTGTTTTTCTTCCTAGTTAGACAGTAAGGATTTGCAAAAGAATGGTTTGAGCCGCATCAAATGATTTTTACTCAAAGCAGTATGTATTTCATGAGTTTTGTTTCAATATGAACAAAATTTGCTGGCTTGGTTTGAATATGGAACAAACTATAGCCATTTTAAATGGAATTGCCTCAAATGTTCTATGTTATTTTGAAAATGATGTAATTATAATTTGTCTTGTGTTTTGCAATGGAGGTATTATTGTTTGCATTTTCCTCTCTGGGCTATGACAACAGGAAGTAACAAGTTGTGTCCCCATTGCTTACAGTTTAGACTGGGCAAGCAAGGTGAGTTGGGGGTTGAATTTTGGAGCAGAATGGCAGACATTTAAGGAATACATTTCATGGTGACAAAGCTATTCTGATTCTGTTTTCCCATTCATGCCAGTCCTTGGGGACTAGAATGAAAACCACTGCTTGATTGTTTAAAATAGATTCCTGCATATATGAGTGTATGCAAAAATGCATATATGAATTATTGATTATACTTCAGGAAAAATGCAGATAGAATGTAAGTGCAAAAAAGTATGTTTGTGTGTATGTATTAATCCTGATCCTGATATTATTCCCTTCAGACCACCAAGACTATATTTTGGAACCACTTTCCCTGCCAGAAAGTCCAGGTGGCATTTCTGCTGAAGAAGAATCTCCATCTGTGCCTTGTCTATTCTGTGAAGAATATTATCTAATATCAGAACAAAATCAAATTCTGAAACACATGATCATAAAACACAAACTTGTCATAGCAGATGTCAAGCTGATTGCAGATTTTAGAAGGTATGTTTCCTTAAAATTAGGTAATGGATCTTAGCACAGAGATGCCATGATCTAATTCTAATACATCAACCATTGTTTCTGCTGGTAGATGCTGCAAATGGAAGAAGAGGATTAATGAAGATCAGTGAAGACTTTAATGATTGGTTTAAACAAGAGAAATAATAACAGATAACTCTTAATAAATAATAGATATGCAAACAACAAATTTACATTTTTTCATAGTTTTAGGATTGTGGATGTGAAAGTCCATCCTGGAAACTATAGACACAGGACTAGAATTACCCATGGTGGTGAATATATGGGCCAAATAGTTCTAGTTATGAAAAAGTGGAGAGTTAGATCATTGTACAAATGTAGACCTCATTTTGGAATTTTAAACATAAAATTTCCAAACTTAAAACTGAAGACCCAGAAGAGAAAGAGATCTTTAAAATTATTCTATGAATTAGCACCAACTCTACATAGTGGAACTAAACATATTTGGTTCTGATTTCTTTCTGACTTTCTGCTATTTTATATTTAAATTTCGTCTTGTTAAAAGATGGATATTCAAACGTAAGTATTTTGGAGATGATTTTAAACACAAATAGGAATAATTTAATAATAAAACCTAAAAAATAACCGTAGTAATTGTCAGTTATCTGCCTATAGCAACAGCTCTTTTTCAAGCACCATTCTCACAGAATCTCTTTAGCAAGATTTATTGAAAGGCACAAGGGAATATTTGAGGAATTCCATCAACTGAATTATTCCTCATCTAATAAGCAGGATATACCTAAATACAGGTAGTCCTTGACTTGTGGCCACAATTGAGCCCAAAATTTCTGTGGCTAAGTGAGACATTTGTTAAGTGAGTTTTGCCCCATTTTATGACCTTTCTTGCCACAGTTGTTAAGTGAATCACTTAAGTTATTAAGTTAATAATAGGTTAAGTGAATCTGGCTTCCCCATTGACTTTGCTTGTCAAAAGGTTACAAAAGTGATCACATGACCCCGGGACACTGCAACCATCACAAATATGAGTCAGTTGCCAAATGTCTGAATTTTGATCACATAACCATGGGGATGTAATGGTTGTGTGTAAAACGGTCATAAGTCATATTTTTCAATATTATTGTAACTTTGAACAGTCACTAAATGAAAGTTGTAAGTCAAGGACTATCTGTATACTACAGCAGGACTTTCTTTAACATATTACTGTTTTTAGGTGAACCACAAAGTGGTAGGTCTCTTTACTGATGACACAGAAGCTTGCATCTGATTGTTTACCAAACTGTCTGAAATTTGTTAGACATACCGTGTTTCCCCAAAAATAAGACCCAGACTTATATTTTTTGCGGCTCCAAAATAAGTACTAGGGCTTATTTTGGGAAAACATGATTTCAGGGTGATCAGCCCAGCTGGGTGTTCCGCACACACAAGAGGCAGCAAGCACGCGGGGACCGATGTTATCCAACAGCAGCTGCAGCCCGCCAGTCCCTGGTCTGCACACTGGGGCTGTGCAGCCCGCGCAGCACAGGTGAGTTGATGCCCTGTCCAAGCAGCAGACGGAGGCAGAGGTGCACAGGGCGTGCCACCAGAAAGCCGAGAGTCTGTGGGTTGGGGCAGCTGGCTGCGGGAGGCTCGTTTTTGTGCGGTGGCACTGGCAGCAGATGGAGTCAGAGGCGCAGGGCAAAAGACAGGCAATCTCATTGCATCACACGGGCCACAGGAAAGCCAAGAGACATCCCACCGACTCTTGGCTTTCCGCGGCTCATGCAGTATGTCCGGATTGCCTGCCTTCCCCCACTCTGCCTCCACCTGCTGCTTGGACAGGTAATCAACTCACCTGCACGGGCTGCGGCTGTCAAGAGTTCCAAGTAACAGCCCATATGAAATCAAAACTCCAAGGCAGGGTTCCTCAATAGATTTATTAGGCATGTCATATTGGCACAGCTGGTGAAAACCCGAATCTGAAGTCCCCCGGGTTTTCCCGACCCAGTTCAATATCCAAAGTTATTCCCCCCATCACACACAACCATCACATGCCCCAATCAGGTCTCTCTCTCCATCCCGGATGCCTCCCATCCACACCTCTCCAGGTGCTGGTGAGAGTGTCCTTGGTTCCCAGAAGAAAGAATGTTATTTTGGCTACATATTCCACCAGTTATATCTACTCCCCCCTCCCTTTCCCACAGCTCCATCCAGCCTCACTGTGGCAACCCTGAATACCCTCAAAGATGGCTCCAGGGTTGACAGCGGCTGCCCACATACTCGCTGTCTCCTGTGCTGGCCATGCCCACCCCCTTCACTAGGGCTTATTTTTGGAGTTGGACTTAAATTAGGCGCACTTAAAAATCAGGGTAGGGCTTATTTTCAGGGAAACACAGTAGCACTTATCTTTGTATAAGGAAAATACAGCAAAACAAAAGTGGCATATTAGATTTATTCCCAAGTAATATAAATGTTCCTTATCAGATTTGCTTATAGTATATGTCCATTTGAAAGGTATATACAGCACAGAAAGCTGAAAAAAGGAACAAGACAAATGAAATTTACATCTAAAAAGAAAAGGAATTTTGGGGTATACAGTGTGTTTTATTGAAAACAAGAATGGTAGGAAAATAGAAATAAGTGATTCTGGGGGGAAAATGTACCAACCATTTAAAGAGTTTCTCATTTCAGATTTCTTTACCATGTGCAAGCAATTTAGAGAGGGACTTTCAGTTTCCAAAGTGTAGAGAAAATCTAAGATTATTATGCTTTAAACAAGGAAAATATGCATACAGTTATTCAGTTTTATAAACCAATTCAGTTACTAAACACAGATACAAAATTTATACAAATTGATAGCCAATTAAAATAATATGTTTAAAACAATCTAGACTTATTCCTAAAGGAGATCTTATTCCAAATTTCAGATCATTAAATATAATTTTATAAAACCCCTAGTACTTACTCTGACAATATATTACTAAGGAGATAGGGAAGACTGCTTACTAACATATACATATAAACACATTTGATTCAGTTTCATTATCATTGTAAAGGGTTAAATTTAGTCTCAGTTCTATGCACTGATGCATATATCAAAATATGAAAGTTAATGAAGAATACTTCCTAAATGTTTTTGTTGATGATATGATCTTGGACATACAGTAGTTAATGCTGTACAAACTTTTTTTTTTTAATCATTTCTGGTCAGAGTGACCTATAAGTCCAGTAAATAAATAAAACTTTTCAGTTTTGCACTGGTGTCAGCATTATGTGTTAATTATGAGAAATTAGAATTACTGAATGTTCATAAATTTACCAGGGATTTTGTGGAAACTAGTAAATATTCCTCAAACTTAAAAGATTAAAAATATACAAAACTTTAAATAAATTTTTAGAAGAAAACATTATTCTAGTGTGGAAAGATTGAAGAAGGATTAGACTTGATGGGATAAATATTCATTTATACAAAAGATAAAATAGCTGGAATTCAACAGATACAATATGTCTTGTGCATTGTAAATTGGTATGAGCAAATAGAATTGCCTACTTTCACTTCTCTTGTACAAATTAAAATACAAATTATAGTTTTCAAGTTTTCTAACAAAGATTTTTGTATATGTTTTATAAAGGTCTACTAGGAATATTTGATTCATTTTTCCTTTTCTTGGTATATTGTATTTCTAGTATACATACATCCAGAAGTTGACTTCTTAGATAGAATGGCCATATGGTAGCACATGGTTTGTGGCATATAGCTGGCTCCTGCAGAACTTTTCGATATTTATTTTGTTGGATACTTAAACTGCTAAGTAAGGCTCAGCATTCATAACAGCATACATTTTTCAAAGGTTTGAGACCAAGCTTGCACAAAGGATCCATTTATTTCTTAGGCATTATCAAGACTTAAAGCAAAATAATAGAAAGAATGTAGAGCAAATAAAATCCTTAAATAGTTGGGTTATTCAACATGATAAGCTTCCCATGTTTAAAAACAAATTCCAGTCATAATGTCTGGGTTCTGTGTGTAAGCTGTTCATCTGAAAAATGTTCAGCAAAGGATTCTCAATTTGTATCTTATTCATATGTTGGGTATATTATTATAGCTAAACAGAAGTGTTTAGTTTGAAGAAATGCCTTCATAGAAGACTAGTAGTACTAATGAAGTTTCCAAATACTGCAAGGAGAATTATTTATTTAAACGTTAATAGAATTAATTAATTGTATAGTAAGACAATTATAGAGTTGTCTATAATTTTTCTTATTTTTCTCCCCTGAAGATATGTATTGTACTGGAAGAAAAGATTCACAGAACAGCCTATTGCTGACTTCTGTTGTATAATAAAGACAAACTCTGAAGCAGCTTTAGGTAAGTGAGTTTTGTAATAGACGTTTTGTAGGCCTGGTGTGAAAGATCTCCGTTTTTACTAATCACCAAATGACACATTTTTACTTTGTACTGAATTACCTTACATGCAAAAACACCTGTTTGAGGATTTATGTTTCATGAATCCTTTGATTTAGTTTGTGGCTGTGAAATATTGTAAAGTTAAAGATATAGGGATAGGACTGGGCAACCCTAAATCACATTTTATTGTGATTCCCCAAGTACTTTAGGAATTGAAATGGAGCAGGAAATAGTCAAATTTGGGAGCATATCTTCTCACCAATTTCTATTTGAAAATCAAATAATTAAGATGAGTTAAGTCTTTGATCAGGTTTTGTACTTTTAAGTTGAAAAGAAGGACCCATGGAGGGGAAAAAATCAAAATGTTCAGAACTGAAGAAGCTTCTTGGATGAGAAGTGAAACGTTTTCAAGGAAAAACAAAGAAAGTCCAGCTGTCTATTGAAAAAGCACCTTTGGGACAACCATGACCTGGAGACTGAGAATCTCCATAGACAAACAGAATTGTAAAATACAGTATGTCACAGAAGTGAATACACCCCCTCACATTTTGTAAATATTTAAGTATATCTTTTCATGTGACAACACTGAAGAAATGACACTTGGCTACAATGTAAAGTAGTGAGTATACAGCTTGTATAACAGTGTAAATGTGCTGTCCCCTCAAAATAACGTAACACACAGCCATTAATGTCTAAACTGCTGGCAACAAAAGTGAGTACACCCCTAAGTGATAATGGCCAAATGGGGCCCAAGTAACTATTTTCCCTCTCTGGTGTCATGTGACTTGTTAGTGGTACAAGGTCTGAGGTGTGAAGGGGGAGCAGGTGTGTTAAATTTGGTGTTATCGCTCTCACTCTCTCATACTGGGCACTGGAAGTTCAACATGGCACCTCATGGCAATGAACTCTCTGAGGATCTGAAAAAACGAATTGTTGCTCTACATAAAGATGGCCTAGGCTATAAGACGATTGCCAAGAGCCTGAAACTGAGCTGCAGCACGGTGGCCAAGACCATACAGCAGTTTAACAGGACATGTTCCACTCAGAACTGGCCTCGCCATGGTCGACCAAAGAAGTTGAGTGTCCATGCTCAGCATCATATCCAGAGGTTGGCTTTGGGAAATAGACGTATGAGTGCTGCCAGCATTGCTGCAGAGGTTGAACAGGTGGGTGGAGTGATCAGCCTGTCAGTGCTCAGACCATACGCCGCACGCTGCATCAAATTGGTCTGCAGGGCTGTCGTCCCAGAAGGAAGCCTCTTCTAAAGATGATGCACAAGAAAGCCCACAAACGGTTTGCTGCAGACAAGCACACTAAGGACATGGATATCTGGAACCATGTCCTGTGGTCCGATATAGACCAAGATAAACTTATTTGGTTCAGATGGTGTCAAGTGTGTGTGGCGGCAACCAGGTGAGGAGTACAAAGACAAGTGTGTCTTGCCTACAGTCAAGCATGGTGGTGGGAATGTCATGGTCTGGGGCTGCATGAGTGCTGCCGGCACTGGGGAGCTACAGTTCATTGAGGGAACCATGAATGCCAACATGTACTGTGACATACTGAAGCAGAGCATGATCCCCTCCCTTTGGAGACTAGGCCGCAGGGCAGTATTCCAACATGATAATGACCCCAAACACACTTCCAAAACGACCACTGCCTTGCTAAAGAAGCTGAGGGTAAAAGTGTTGGACTGGCCAAGCATGTCTCCAGACCTAAACCCTATTGAGCATCTGTGGGGCATCCTGAAATGGAAGGTGGAGGTGCGCAAGGTCTCCAACATCCACCAGCTCCGTGACATCGTCATGGAGGAGTGGAAGAGGACTCGAGTGGCAACCTGTGAAGCTCTGGTGAACTCGGTGCCCAAGAGGGTTAAGGCAGTGCTGGAAAATAATGGTGGCCACACAAAATATTGACACTTTGGGCCCCATTTGGACATTATCACTTAGGGGTGTACTCACTTTTGTTGCCAGCAGTTTAGACATTAATGGCTGTGTGTTGCGTTATTTTGAGGGGACAGCACATTTACACTTTTATACAAGCTGTATACTCACCCATTGTAGCCAAGTGTCATTTCTTCAGTGTTGTCACATGAAAAGATATACTTAAATATTTACAAAATGTGAGGGGGTGTACACACTTCTGTGACATACTGTATATATTGCCTGAGGTAGGCAGTTGCAAATGGATAACCACCGGGCTGTACTATGTCTCTATCTATGATAGAGAATAGGCCAATAAACTTTGAGACTTATTTCTTGGATAGATTGGAGAAAAGTAAAAAACTTTATGGATAGCTAAACTAAATCCCCCACACCAATCTATATGTACCTGCCAGAGGTGGTATTCAGCCGGTTTGGACCGGTTCTTCCAAACCGGTAGTAACGATTATGTGCGGTTCGGAGAACCGGCAAATCGTACCACTGACTGGCCCCGCCCCTCCCCTTGCCTCGACCACGTGATCCAGCTGATTTCTGCCTGGTGAGCCTTCCTTCGCTCACTCGCCCAGCTGCTTCCCGAGTCCCATGCGGCCACTCTTCACCTGGCCTGAGAAAGTAAGGCTGACGGCAGGGGAGGGGGCCCGCTGCGCTCAGACAAAGGGCTGTGGGAGGGGACACAGCGAGGCTTAGCCGTGTTTCAGGCCCAGCTCCGGGAGGGAGGCCCAACAGAAAGCACCCATCCAGGCACACAGCACCCCAGCACGATGCTCGCCCCCAAGGGTCATTCACCCGCCTCCCGGAAACACCAAGTCACCCCGGATGCGAGACCCGAGGTGAAGGGGAGGGTGAGTGGGCAGCAGCCCAAAAGGAGGCCAAGCCTTGCCATGTTTTCCCGGAGGCGGCCCTTTGGGCGAACGGGCAGGTCCGCAGCGGGTCTCCCTCCCGCGGTATGCCGCTTTCCCCATTTAATTTTAGAGCCTCCCAGTTGAGTTGCTTCATCTTGGAGCTGGAAGCCGCAGCCGGGGTCAGTCCTAGGCCTAACTTTGCTGTGCATCGCAGCTAGGAATCTCAAATAAAGCCAAGAATGAATGCTTGTGTTGTAGGCAATCCGGACGCTAGATAGGCAGGGCCTATAGGCAGAGCCCCTTCCTGTCTTCCTAGGTGCCTGGCTGAAGCCGTGTACTTCCTCGCCTGGCTGGCCACAGGCAAAGAGCCACGCGGCCGACAGCTGCTCAATGCCCCGTGCAGCATCAGCCAGCCGCCAGTGGGGACGGAGCGGCCAGCCTAGCTTGGGCTTGGGCTGGCTGGTTGGAGCAGCGCTGCAGGCGAGGCCAGCCAGGCGAGGAAGCATACGGCCTCGGCTCTGTACTTGGGGAAGCGAGGGGTGTGGCATGACAGCGGCTTCCCTGCTCAGCTGTGACAAGCGATGCATGGTGCCCGCACCATGGTCCCTAGAAAAGCAGAGAAGATCGCCGCTTGCAAGCAGACAAGCAGAGGTAGCAAGCGTACGCCACGCCATGGGAAAAATAAGAGGCCCTGTTGTCCCGCAGAGCCTGCCGCCACTTGAGGGGGGGCAAGAACGGCGAGACTCAGGGAATATGTCAGGTGGAGGTGGCTGACTGGGGAGGGGGATCATGCTGCTCAGAAGCCGCCGCTGCCTCTCCCCCCCACACACACACAGAGGTTGGAGGGCTGGGAGGGGAGGGGCCAGGCGAGGCACCCCTTGACGTGAGTGATTGGAGAGCTGGGAGGGGAGGGGCCAGGCGAGGCACCCCTTGACGTGAGTGATGGTGAGTTGGCCACACCCGCCCAGTCACATGACCTCCTGAGCCACACCCACCCAATCACATGACCCCCCCCAGCCACACCCACCAAGCCACGCCCACAGAACCGGTAGTAAAAAAATTTCAATCCCACCACTGGACCTGCTATATGTTTATACACAGCTTTAGCCAAATCTGACTGTTCTTTTAACAGGAACTATGCCATCTATGTCTTGGAGGAAATCAGGGAGTTATGGAACCATAGAGACAAGATTTTTAAGGCAAGCAGAGAGGATTGTTTCCATAAACTGCTTGATGGTCCATAAACTGTTTGAGAGGGAAACATTAAGGAGTGCAGAGAGTTCTCATATGCAAATTCTGCAAATGACAAGAAATCAAGCTAATTGTCCCATTGATAAGAAACTGTCAGAAGTTCAAGGTAGACCAGGTCAGGAAACAGACATTGCCAGGAATAGAGGAATGCTACTTCATTGTTGTAAGCTATAATAATAAAACTTTGAAGGCCTGCCAGAATTTCCCTCTGCCTCCTTTTATACCAAACAGAATTATTGTGGGATTATTTGCGGTTCTTAGAATTTTTACTTTCCCAGAACTGAGTTGTCATTTTTCTTAATGACTAATACATTCCTTCATCAATATTATCTCCAAACATATCTTTATAGAAACTAACAATGCAAAAATGGTTTCAACATTTAGTCTTCTCTAATTTCCTGTTTGACTGGGAGATGAGATAGTGACAAATGAATGTAAATAACCAATATGTGACAGAGGACTTTCCAAAATCTGGCTGCAAATTAACAACCCTAATTCAAGATTATGTATTTGACTAAACCTCTGCACTGAAAAACATGGTCTGGAGCAAATTGGCCAACTTAGTATTACAGCTCTGACCCAAAGACAGATATGGCATCTTTAACATCTGTTCTTACTCTAGACAAAGTTCCAGAAAATCCAGATGTCTTGAGAAGCAGTTGAAATGAAAAGAGGGTCAAGACCCGAAAGATGCCTTCTTCTAGAATAAGCTATTTAAATTGGCATTCCGTTTTTCAGAAGTTGAATTAATGGCCTAGTGTTCTCTATACAGAGATTAATATTTTGTAAAATGTTGGCAAATTCCAAAATTGGAAACCACACATTGGAAACCTGAACGTTTGAATGTTCTACCTGCATACCTTCCATAAAAATCCAATCAACCAGATCATTTAATTGAGGAAGATCAAAGTTACATGTTTCCAAATTACCATGCAGTTTGTTTTGGCATAGGTATTGAACACATTCCTGACATGAACAAGAATGTAGAGAATAGTCTTTTCAGCAAAAATCAAAATGTCATGCAGATGAATGACTATATTCTTACCCAAAATATCAGAATATCTCATTCATATATCTGGAGAAAACAGCTATAGAGGTTTCAAAGAAGAATGTTCTTTCTTTTTTCTTTCTTTTCATATACATGTGTGTGGTTGTGTGTGTGTGTGTGTGTGTGTGTGTGTGTGTGAAAATAAAATATGGGTAGATAACCATCAAATCACTGATGGAATGTGCAGCTAAAGGAAAAGTGGGGGAATGTTGGCAGTAGTATACTAGCTTCCCAGGGAGGAGGCAGTATACTCCAGAAAGGGGCCAAGACAAGAGACTGCACAATCCTGAACTGGATGGTAGGGAGAAAAAAGTTTCAGGGTAGTCATAACCTACAATTTCCCAAGATATTTGTTAGGTTAGAAAGTTATAGCTTTAGTTTGGCAAGATTCTATTAGGTGTAAGCAAATAGAGAGCTGAACTTGAGTGGATTTCTGAGACTTGGGCCTGACAAAATCTTGGATAGCAACAAGACTAAAATATCATATGGCTATCATATTCTGGTACATGGTTAAAAACGTAAAACACTACATAGGTACGGCATCATCCAGTAGACAGCTCTTTGAGAGCAAATCCTTCTAGTGGCAACTATGAGAGTGAACTGGGGTCCTGGCAGCACAGAATCATGGATTGCTTTTTGAGTCCTTTTGAGTGCTTTTGAGTCCATCTCCATGAAGAGATTGCTTTGTGAAGGACAACCAGCTGATCCACCCATCAGCCTTTTGTACAGTACAAGGCCATCTGATGATGTCCTGGAAGCAGGAGCTATTTCGGAATGGCCAAAATGAATCCCAAACTGGGGTCTGCTTCAGAGGCCACACGGCCTCTGTGTAGTTTGTGGTTAGGGCATTGCAACTCAATCTTGAAAGCATGACAAGCTCTCCTCTATTTAACTTATACCTACTGTAGCCCATCAAGGAACAGTTGTTTTGAATTCCTTTGTTTTGCTTTCTAATTTCCCAGGATTTAAATATATTTTCGGTTGCAGCTTCCTCTTCTGCTCTATTTATATAGGAGATTAGGATGAGTGACCATTTCATCTTTTCATCTTTGCATAATTTGAGACCTCAATGCAATGTGCCATTTAAGAAGTATCTTAGTATACTAACAAAAGTTACACAATTTGCTTTGACACTTATGTTTACTTTGTAACAGAGGAGCAGGATAATTATTTTCTTTTATGTGATGCCTTACCTGAAGACAGAGAACTAAGGGAGAAACTTCAACAACAAAGATTGGTAAGATATTATTTTGTTTAAATATATTGAGATTGTGAAATGATTTACACAGATAAAATGGAAGTCAATAACTCCTAGATCATCTCTTTCAATAGTACGTTACAGACTGACCATAACAATTTAATAAAGGAAACTTTAGCCCAGTAGAAACTGCTGCTTTATAAGTATATTGTGTCAGCCCTGGAAGCCATCTTTTTCATTGGAGCTTCAGGGCTGCCACATTTAGTGCCTGGGAAAACGGGAGGGGGGATTACAGAGAGTGGTGGAGGATTAGCCATAACAACATTCCTTTCTCTGGGAGTCAAGGGCATTCGGCCTGCACCTGAATGGGAGTGACCGGGGGGATGTCTCCAGTTGGGCCGGTGAATTGAGTGGACCATGTGATGGACTTGTGGGTGCAGGGGATGGATCTTTGACTTTCTTTTGGGTGGGGAAAACCTGGAACACTCAGATTCGGGTTTTTGCAGATGTGCCACTATGACATCTCTAATAAAATGGAACTTCGAGGAACTTCAAGCCTCGGCGTCTTCTTTCGTTGGGGGTGTTACTTGGAACCCTGACATATTGAGGATTACTGGAGAAATTCAAGTAAGAAATGTCTTATAGGAGATATATATGTCAAGGTCTTCATCAATTAAAAAAAGAGGAAACCCTCATCTGAAGAACTTGATGACTTAAGGATAGGATTGGAGAGGCTTTTTGGGGTCACTATGTTTTGGGTTCTTTTTTTAATGTTTATAGATATATTAGTGTGAAAGAAATATATATATTTCTTATATCAAAATACCATAGCCATATGATATTTTAGTCTATATATATTCAGGACAAGAAAAAGCTGAAATCAGACAAGGTGAGTGCCAAGCACTGTGAAGTGCCCTCAACAATGAAAAGTGAAAAATAAATAGCAAAAAATCCATTACCATATGATGACAGTTATGAGGCATAAGGTTTAAACCACAGCACTTACATATAAAGTTAGATCTTATATTTAAAGTTAGATTCCTTGATCATTGTTTGAGCATCTTTTGTATCTGCGATAAAGTAACTTATCTGAACTTTATCCTTGAATCTTCTGTGCGTCAGCTTCACGAATTGACACTGGTTAAATTCATGGGGGTAAGGGTTGTACTTCTAGAGGAAGATGCATTGCTTTGCCAAGGGTGAAGTTCTGATGATATAGGATGGGTGTCGGCAACCCGCGGCTCCGGAGCTTGCGGCTCTTTGGGCCCTCTGCTGCGGCTCCCTGTCCCATCACTGGCTGGCCCCTCCCCTCCCAGTCACTCCTCGCCTGGCCTGAAAAGGTAAGGGCGACAGCGGGGGATGGAGAAGCGGCCGGGGCTGATTCTCCGGCGCCTCACTCTTGCTGGACCTTCTTCTGGCCCTTGTTGGTGCTGGGTGTGCCTCGGTCGCTTGGGGAGATGTGCAACCTGCTCTCCGTCCCGAGACACTGGCCCGACCCAGCCGCGACCGACGCCGGCCTCGCTAACACGAGGGCTGGCAGGGTGGGAATGGGAACCAGGAGGAGGGGACGACAGAAAGTGGGACGGGCCTGCAGCACCCAGCCGCAGCTTTAAGAAGCTCAGGGCAGCGGGAAAAGGGGGCTGGCCCCGCCGAACCTCGCACACCCACCCCGGGGGTCAGGAAAGCCGAGGCTGGGCCAAGCTGGTGAGCTCTCCTTGGGGCTCTTCGCTACTCCTTTCTTCTTTTTGGAAATTCAGGCTGGCTGAGGAACGAGCGCGAACCGCAGTGGAGGCTTCCCTTCGTGCGACCCTCCTCCTTCTCCTCTCGCGACCCCCTGGCCAGCTGTGGCGGGGCCAGGAGTGTGCTCACAAGCGGGGAGACCCTCAAGCGGGCAGGCTCGGCCAAAGTGCAGCAAAGGTGCACACAGGGCAGGCAGCCGCTTGCTTGAGGAGGGTCTCCCTGCTCATACGCACACTCCCAGCCCAGTCCACAGACAGCCAGGGGATCGCGAAAGGAGGAGGAGGGTCGCCCGAAGGGAAGCCTCCGCTGCGGTTTGCGCTCGTTCCTCAGCCAGCCCGGATTTCCAAAAAGAAGAAAGAAAAGGAGTAGCGAAGAGCCCCAAGGAGAGCTCGCTGGGCTTTCCGAGAGAGTGAGAAGAGACACAGACACAGATGCAGAGAGAGAGATATAGAGATACACACACACACACAGAGAGAAAGAGAGAGAGACAGACAGACAGACAGACAGACAGAGACAGAGAGAGGGGGGAGAGAGACGGAGAGGGAGAGGGGGGAGATAGGGAGAGGGGGAGAGAGATACAGAGAGAGGGGGAGATAGGGAGAGGGGGAGAGAGAGACGGGAGAGAGAGAGAGAAGTCAGAAGGGTTTTGGGAGAGGGGGAGAGAAACAGATGCAGAGAGAGAGTGGGAGAATGGGGAAGATAAAGAGGTAGAGGGGGAGAGAGAGATACAGGGAGAGGGGGAGAGAGACATAGATACAGAGAGGGGGGGAGAGAGAAAAGGGTTTTGTGGTTCCTGGTTCTCTGCCCTAATGACCGGATGGGTAGGCGTGGCTAGGGGGTCATGTGACTGGGTGGGAGTGAGTGATGTCGAGTTGGCCACCCCCACCCAGGTCTTGTGGCTCCAGATGTTTTTTTTTTTTCCTGTGGAAAACTGGTCCAAATGGCTCTTTGAGTGTTTAAGGTTGCAGACCCCTGATATGGGAGTATGGACTCCAGGAAATGGGAATTCTAGGAATCCTAAGAAAGGAGAGGCCAAGAATTGATCACATGTCCTAGTGTTAACTTCCAATCTCCAGTGTCTTTTTGCAAAATAGCAATTTACCAACTGAAAATTTACTGAAACAGTTAAAACTGCTTATTAATACTTGCCACTTACTTACCAAACCATCAAGCGCTGTAAGAAGCAGTACAAATTTTAAGCTCTTGAAGTGGGAGACCCAAACTAGATGAAGCTTTAGAAAGATTTCTGCTCCCTTGGTCTTCTTTGAACTGATTTGTGCATGTGTTTGTGTTTTACCATTTAATGATTCATTGAATGGAAAGGCGGCCATTCAGGCAGAGTAAAAGAACAGAGCTCAACTTTGTGAATCTTTCCAAAAAAAAAAAAACCACTCTCAGAATGGTGCTTTTCAGCTCATTTCATGATCTGTTCCTGATGAAATAGCAGTGGAGTTGTTTGTGTGAAGGAACAAATGGTGTGGAATTTTCACATTAGTGAATCTCTGTTTGTGCAGCCATTGAGAACTGGGCATGCATATGTAAAACTAGTCTTCAATGGTGTTCTACCCAGTCATCCTCTTCCTTTGTAAATAAACAGAAGCTGCAAGAATGAAAGGTCAAGGCTAGTAGGACATTAGAGGAGAGAAACTTCGGTACATGGAAGCAGATCAGACCTTTGCAAACAACTTGAATAAGCTTGAATTATTTCTATTCCCATTATCAAAGTGGTCAAAGGCAATGTGGAGATGAATAAATAGGAGTCTTACAGAGATAATATGGTCAGTTTGATGGCTTTGAGTTTTTCTTTTGGTATAGAGGTTTATTTGTAAAGCATTTTAATCTCAAGTGCCCTACAGTCTTTATATAGACCTAAATATCTTCAACATTCCCAGTTCCCCGTCTCTTGATCATTTCCTATTACTGAAATATAAATTTATTCATTTGGTTTTACATGGCAAAAATATACCTTGATTCTCTCACACTCAGTTTGTTGTCCAAAACAACATGTGGCTAAGCACTCAGAGTACTGAGCAGTAAAATCCAGTAAAAGCAGTAAAAAAATAAAAGCAGGAATAGAAAGTACTAAAAAAAAAAGGGATGCTTTTTTTGCTTTTAAACATATTTTTAAAAGTATAAAATTGATTTATGTTTGTGCATGTGGTTTTTTTCACTTTGCGTTGACATGCAGTGATATCTAACACAATACAAGACATACTTTTTCTCCATACAATCCCTCTGTGGTAAATAGAAAGGTTCAAAGGCGCCCTACTTTTATTCACAGCAATCCGCCTGCTTCTCAAGCGGCATTGACAGTCATATTAACTAACTTGTTTTGTAGACTAAGTCCATCAAGTCATATTTGTCTAACAGATCTAACTATTTTTAGGATTTCATGGAGTTGGAGAGTTGGGATGCTTACAGTTTCATCAGTTTGCATTCAAAATGCCTAGTTTGATCAGTCTTCATTTGTTTCTGTTATTGCAACTTTACGCTATGGGAATACATTAATTTAATAAATAACAGCAAAATGTTTTTTCCAATGGTCAAATGATATTGCACCACATATTATACAATATTTTACAAGAATATGTTGTATATAGTTCAGCACAGTGCAACATGATATTGTAATAATGGAAGAAACAACGTATTTTTTCTAGGAATAATTTGCAACAGGTTCTTATTAAAGATGTGATTGAATATTTTGTTTTTCAATCAATAGAAAGATATTCTGGATCAACAGCAGCAAGAAAGATATGATGCAGATTTTCATGGCATATGCATGTTTTGTGACCAGCTTTTTTTGGGTAACAGGTTAGTACCGAACATTTTACAGTATGTTTTTATGTTCATGAACATCCTAATGCTGTATAATTGGGGAAAGTTCAGATGGGGTATCACAGAACAGTTTTCAGACGTCGTTATATTATGCTTACAATTTAGGGTAGTAGCCTATAGCAAAAGTGTGAAACACATAACTCAACAGCTATTGGCTTTTGTTGATCCTTAGCCGTTGACTTTGATAGGTTAATTGTAACCCTATGGGAGTTGCAATTCGCCATATCTGAGGACAACATAAAACCACACTGTCTAGTGGTCTGTTTCATGCATTATGCCGCCCATTGCTCCTAAGAAGCTCCTCAGCACAGAGGTGAATCATGGCTCTAATGACTCATGATAGGTGATAGGAAATAGCACCTGGGTAAGTAATGGGTAGCTGAGATAAGGAGGCATTGCTTTTCTGATGCTATGCCAACTTTGTGGATTAGCGCCCTCCTCCCCCCCTCCCGGAGATCAGACTGGCTCCTCTGTGCTGTTCTCAGCAAGCTCCTAAAAACCAAGATTTTTCAAACAGCCTTCTTCAAATTGGATTTCATATTGTCGTCTTTTATTTTATTTCTATTCTTGCAATGTTGCTGTGTTTTTATTTATGTACAGGATTGTTTGATACTGGTTTTTTTTTCTATGCATGCAAGCCACTAAGAGTCATTTTTATGAGGCTGCATAAAATATGTTTAATAGTATTTTAAACATATTTATAAACATATAATATGTTTATTATTTAAATAAATAGTAACTACCGTATATTACATTTTAAATTATTTATATTATTTTTAGTTAACTAACAAAAGTTCAAAGTTTCAACATACTGAAACTTAACAAAGCAGAAAGTTTTGAATCCTGGAATCTCAAAATGATAGGTAGGCTGTGCCCTGCTCACTCTGAATATCATTCTGGTTCTCTATATTATTCTATTTTTGATGCAACTATTCAGCCCAGCAAACAGTATGATATGAACATGGGAATGAGCCAGGATGTGTGGGCTCCTCTCTCTGAACTTCAAACAGCATTTTACCAAGACAGGAATTACTGAACTGAGACTTGAGAGGGGAAGGGAGGCAATATGTTTGGTTTGCTGTATCTGAATAATCAATGAATTACAGTAGTACTACTTTGTGAGTGGAATCTACATAGTGAGTGATTATTGCTCCAAGTAATAAAATAGATTTCTGTATTATCTTTGTATGGTCTTTGCTTTAAATAAATATATGTGCTTGTGTTTGTTTGCCACCAGTGTTTCCATTCTAATGAAGTATGAAATATATTGCCCGCCCTCCTCTGTTGAAATCATTTGTCTTTTCTGCTGCAGTCTGAAATGGTATCCCTGATGCATAATTACAATATTGATCAAAATCAGTAATTGGTTTTGGTTTTAAAGATACAGATCAGGGGTGAAATGCTACCAGTTCGGCCCAGTTCGCTGGAACCGGTAGTAACAAATGCTTTCAGTTCACAGAACTGGTAGTAACAAATGCTTTTAAAAAGTTTTTTTTAAAAAGGCTCCGACCATTGGCACAGCTGATTGTCACAGCTGATGAACCTTTTTTTTTACTTTTTTAAAAGCATTTTTTACTACTTATTCACTGGAACTGGTAGTAAAAAAATGCTTTAAAAAGAAAAAAAAAGTCCGACTCTCAGCTGTTTGACAATCAGCTGAGTGGGGGGATGTGGAACCTTTTTTTTTTTTTTTACTTTTTTAAAGCATTTTTTTAAAATTACCTATTCAACCGAGCTGTGACTCTGTGAGGTTCCTGCTTATTGCAGGGGCCATTTTGTGTGAAGTCCAGCTGCTTCTGCATTGTGTGTGAGTCAGTTGTGTAGGAGTCAGTTGTGTAGCTTTTGTGTTGTTTTTGTGTAAAGTGTGATAATTGGTTTTTGAGCTCTCTGTGACTCTGTGAGGTTCCTGCTTGTTGCAGGGGGCATTTTGTGTCAAGTCCAGCTGCTTCTGCATTGTGTGTGAGCCAGTTGTGTAGGAGGAAGTTGTGTACATTTTGTATGCTTTTGCATTGTGTGTGAGTCAGTTGTGTGGCTTTTGTGTTGTTTGTGTGTGAAGTGTGAAAATTGTTTTTTGAGCTCTGTGAGGTTCCTGCTTGTTGTTGCAGGGGCCATTTTGTGTACTTTTGCATTGTGTGTGAGCTGTGTAGCTTTTGTGTTGTTTGTGTGTGAAGTGTGAAATTTGGTTTTTGAGCTCACCCGGTCACATGACCACCAAGCCACGCCCACAGAACCTGTAGGGAAAATTTTTAGATTTCACCACTGATGTAGATGATGTTGTGATATGCTGCTATGAGAAGGAAATAACTTGGAAATACATGCGTCATAATTCTTTGCGACTAGAAAAAGAAAAAGATTTCCATGAAGTTATTCAATAATAGTTTTATTGGTCTGAAATGCACATTTTTCTTTGGTTAAGCACAAATTCTATCAATAAAAGAATCACTACAGTTATTTAATCACTCATTGAAAGTATTTCAAGTAGCATTTGTGAATTTCTGGATATCAAGAGTTGCTTTGGATATTATTCATCTCTGCATGGCTGTTTACAGTGAAATTGGAAATCTAAGCAAAAGGATAAACTACCTTCATTCTAGCAACACTGCTTAATTCCAAGCATTATGGTTTTCATTTGAGTATATTTAATGGTGCACTAAAATGTAGGTTGAAGAAAAAAAAGAAACACCTGTATTTTGTTTCTTTTATTTTGTAGGTCAGTCCTTGTGAATCACATGGCAAAAGATCATGCATTCAATATTGGATTGCCAGATAACATTGTGAACTTTAAGGAGTTTTTGGATGTTCTTCAGAAAAAAATTGACAGGTACCTATTTGTATATGGCCAAGAATTAAAACAATGCTTCTCAAACCTGGGTAAATTGCCCAAAATTGGGGAAAAGTGACACAGGAAAGGATAGCCCAAGTACAGCCAGTGTCAGCCCTGAAGCTGGCCTGACTGAGGCCATTTTGACACTTCAGTGCTGAGACACTGGAGAAGAGGGATAGGGAGGGGGGAATAGAGATAGTTGGGGTTTGTAGTCAAACAAAATACTTTCTCTTGGGAACCAAGGACATTCCTGCAGGTGCTCGGAAGGAGGGGACTGGAGTCACCTAGCAACTGGACAGTATCCTGATTGGACCATGTGAATGATTGTTTTGAGAAAGTGAAAAACTTTTAATTAGGTGAAAACCGCAGGAATAGCCAGAATCAGTTTTCACCAGCCTGTACCAATATGACGTATCCAATAAACTTATTATTGAGGAATTTACCTGCCTTAGAGTTTTGTTTGCTATCGGTATGTTACTTGGAACCCTGACAGCCAGGACATTTCAATTAATTTAAAGTAGTTTATTAATATTGGGTAAAAAGGATCTTCTGATAAAAAAGTTTGAGAATGAAGGAAAAGTCTGGGAAGCACTGAATTAAAGTATCTGCTACATAAGGGGTATGTGATATTAGTTTTGTCTATGGAGATTCTCAGTCATTCAGTCATGATTGTCCCAAAGGTGCTTTTTCAAGAGGCAACTGGACTTTCTGGTTTTTCTTTGAAGACATTTCACTTCTCACCCAAGAAGCTTCTTCAGCTCTGACTGAATTGGTGGGGAATAGAAGGATTTATACTTGCAGAAAGTTGGTCATTTGCATTCTTTTAGTGAGTCGTTGAGGCCACCTGGAGGTTTATCTGTTGTCAGGGTCACCTGATTAGTGCAAATGGGTGTGGAGCCTTCTTGGAACTGTTGAAAGGACTGTGTTGTAGTCTGGAGATAGATAATGTCATATCTCGCCCCCTCTGTTGAGAGAGGGCTGTTCAATTTTGACATAGATGGCCCATGGCATAGGAAGCATTCACCAAACATATCAACTCTGTGGACAAATACATCAAATTTACATGGGAAGGTGTTAAGGAAACTAGTCTAGCCTTCCTGGACTGTGCAGTACACATCAAGGAAGACAGAAGCCTTAACATTGAAGTTTACAGAAAACCCCTACACACAGATCAATATTTACATTTTGATTCCCACCACCCACTGGAGCACAAAATGGGAGTCATCAGAACCCTACACCACCGAGCTGAAAGCCTGCCTATCAGCAAAGATGGGAAAGAAAAAGAACTAAAACACATCAAGGAAGCCCTCAGAACGTGTGGCTATCCCAAGTGGGCCTTCATCAAATCTCAAAAAAGACCCTATAGGAGCTCCTCCATAACAGACAACGAAGAGTACAATAAACGAAGCAACGTTGTCATTCCATACGTTGCAGGAATATCGGAAAAGCTCAGGAGGATCTTCAGCCAACACAACATATGTGCATACTTCAAACCCAAGAATACACTAAGGCAGAAGCTTGTCCACCCCAAGGATAAAACACCCAGACACAAACTATATTTTTCTTTATTCTTTCTTCAGACACAAACTGAGCAACGTGGTATATGCAGTACAATGCAGTGAGCCATGTGCAGATCTGTACATTGGGGAAACAAAACAACCACTTCATAAACGCATGGCACAACATAGGAGAACAAACCCATCAGGACTAGATTCAGCAGTCCATCTGCATTTAAAAGACTAAGGCCACTCTTTTGAAGACAGCAACGTCCACATTTTGGACAGAGAGGATCGCTGGTTTGAAAGAGGGGTCAAAGAGGCCATCTATGTCAAAATTAAACAACCCTCCCTCAACAGAGGGGGAGGGATACAACATCATCTATCTCCAGTCTACAACACAGTCCTTTCAACAGTTCCAAGAAGGCTCCACACCCATTTGCACTAATCAAGTGACCCTGATGACATAGATAAACCTCCAGGTGGCCTCAATAACTCACTAAAAGAATGCAAATGACCAATTGTCTGCAAGGAGTATAAATCCTTCCATTCCCCATCATCCAGTCAGACAGCTGAAGAAGCTTCTTGGATGAGAAGCGAAACATCTTCAAAGAAAAACCAGAAAGTCCAGTTGCCTCTTGAAAAAGCACCTTTATGATATTAGTTTTGTTTTATAATGGTAGCTTCACATTCTGTTTTAAATTTTATATTTAATTTCTCTTTTTTCTTCTTTTTTTAATAAATAAAAAGATGAATTACCACTTTTCTGAATGTTGTATCTTTTCTGAAACTGACTATTACTGATTTACCTGACATATATTTAATCATGGAAGGATTTGGGAGGCTTTTAACATTGCTGTGGGTTAGTTATAAAATAAGTCATGTTGTTGTGGTTTAGTTATAAAATAAGTGATATTTGAGCCTAGATTCCGGGCACTTTAATTTTTATTTTTAGGTTTTTTTATTCCGTCTTTTTTTCATATGCAGCTCATGGCACAAAAATACCAATATTCTTTCCTTCCGTTTTTCCCCTATAACAACCCATGAGGTGAGTTGGGCTAAGAGAGAGAGAGTGATTAGCTCAAAGTCACCCAGCTGGTTTTTCATACCTAAGGTGGGATTAGAATTCACAGTCTCCTGGTTTATAGGCTAACACCTTAACCATTACATTAAACTGCCTCTCCAGTTTAACAAATAAGATGTCATCTCAGAACCACTGCACCACATCTTTCAAAAATCCTGGAACACCGGGGAACTACCAGAGGACTGGAAAAGAGCTGATGTGGTTCCCATCTTCAAAAAAGGGGAAAAACCGACCCAGGAAACTACAGACCAATCAGCCTAACATCAATACCTGGGAAGATACTGGAAAAGATAATTAAAAAAACAGATCTGTCAACACCTAGAAACGAGTAAAGTAATAACTAGCAGCCAGCACGGGTTTGTTAAAAACAGATCATGCCAAACCAATCTCATTTCATTCTTCAACTCCGTGACTAAATTAGTAGACCAGCGAAATACTGTGGACATAATATACCTAGACTTCAGCAAGGCATTCGACAAAGTAGACCATAACCTACTTCTTCGTAAGCTAGAGAAAAGTGTGATAGACAACAT
>QLTV01000981.1:1626250-1659507 GCA_003457575.1 Thermophis baileyi
TCTATCTCTCTATCTCTCATCTATATGAAGAACGGTTGCAGGAACTGGGCATGGCTAGTCTAGGGAAGAGAAGGACCAGGGGAGACATGATAGCAGTCTTCCAATATTTGGGGGGCTGCCACAGAGAGGAGGGGGTCAAGCTATTTTCCAAAGCACCCGAAGGACAGACAAGGAATAATGGATGGAAACTGATCAAGGAGAGATTCAACCTAGAAATAAGGAGGAACTTTCTGACAGTGAGAACAGTCAACCAATGGAACAGCTTGCCTTCGGAAGTTGTGGGAGCTTCATCACTTGAGACTTTCAAGAAGACATTGGACTGCCATTTGTCAGAAATGGTGTAGGGTCTTCTGCTTGAGCAGAGGGTTGGACTAGATGACCTACAAGGTCCCTTCCAACTCTGTTAATCTGAATCTGAATTGAACCGAATTGATTTTGGATGCTGCAGAGGTTGCTTGAATGATTTATTAATAAAAGTTTTCTTAAATGTCTTTCTGATGCCTATAAAGAGTGTCTTACATATTTAAAAATGAACTAGTTTGGTTAGCATCACAAGTAATTTTGCTAGTTGATAGTATTATAATAATTTCATTTTTCTTTTCCTAACTCTTAGTTTCCAGTGTTTATACTGTGAAAAAACATTTGGGGATAAGAACAAACTCAAGGATCACATGAGGAAGAAGCAACATCGTAAAATCAATGCTAAAAACCAAGAATATGACAGATTTTATATTATTAATTATTTGGTAAGTTGTGTGTGTGTGTGTGTGTGTGTGTATAATTTATATTTCCTTTTAATTATGTTGAATTAATACCAAGTTGCATTTTAGATCATCAATAAAATACCAGCTATTAATGTGCTTCATGCACAGACCAGTGATCATTTAACTGGGTGCAAATGACTGTTTCAGTTTTTGACCAACTAAAAGTGGCTATTAGCTGTTAATTTGGGGCTACAGAATCAATTGTAGGGTTACAAAATCAACTGTAGAATTAACAGCTATAATTTAAGAACAGCCTGTGCCTTTAAATTGTAAAGGCAAGAGCTACAAAACTGTAGTAATAACATAGACCATAAAAGCTACTGTGAAGCAATTATGGAACTCAGAACTCTATTATAATGCTGTAAAATCATATCAGATTATAATTTTTAGATTTTTTAAAAAAACTTAAGTTTATCAATTTTAAAATAACTATATAGTATAGTAAAAATAAGATATAAGTGATTCTGTGTTATCTGTAGCACACCATAACTGTTGGGGATTGAGAATTTTACAGGCGATTGTGTCTCTGGGTTATTCAAAATTAAAGCACTTTTTCCTTGTTGGCAGTTACGTTCTTGTTGTCAACCTTTACCTTAGAATTTATGTCAAGAAATCCTCCCAACTTAATGGTTAGTTGATTAATTGCTTGGCAGTCTTAGGTGGTTGAGATACACTTATATAAAGACTCTCAGGTTGCAAACCTTCATTAGTTAATACAATGTATTACAATTCTTTATTTCAGAATTCTTGCAAATAATTAAGCAATATTTTAAGTTGTTTAAAAAAAATATAGTAGGCATACAAAACGTGCTATGTTCCAATCCTAATGGTAATTTGGGAGTTTTAGATCCTGTTGACATTTCTGGACTCATGAAATGAAGAGGTAATTGGATTGAATATAAATACTTTGCCATTTCACAATTTTAGGCAATACAGATTCCTCCTGCATTAAATCACATGTTTTAAATTGGCAATAAAAGGCCAAGCTCTTGTCACAATGTCCAAAGATCACATAGTAGCTATGTACTGATTTTTTTTTGCTGGATCACTTGCAGTACCTAGAGAAATCCAAGTAAAAATCCCCAGTGATAAAACTGAAAGTCAGGAAAGTTAACCTATACCACCAGATTATTTGTATCTTGTTCATTCTGAAGAACAGGTAATCCTCGAGTTACGACAGTTCACTTTGTGGCTGTTCGAAGTTACGCGATAACCCCCCCCCCAAGTGTTTACAAAAAGTCCCGAAATTATGAATCTAGCAGCACCATGGCAGTCGTTCGCCCTTACAAACAACCGCAGAGGCACTGCAACATTCCCCCTATTCCCCCCTGCTTGCCAAAACTGCTTCCCCCCCTCCCATCCTACTGCGCCAGACTCCCCTTGCAAAGAACTCTCCTCTCTGCCGTGGTTTCTTTGCCTTGAGGTTTTTGAAAGCTCCCCGCATGAATTTGATGGCTTGCTCCATCATCCAGTCAGCTTGGCCCTGTTCTCTGCCCGTCTCTTCCTCCTCCTCCAGTTTTTCCAGCTCCATCCTCTGTTCCACTGGGGACTGCCACAGTTTCTGCAGGTGAAAGTCACCCCCAAGGGCTTCTCTTCCCAGTCCTCCTTCCTTCCAATGCCCAGGGACCACCATTTGGAGAGATCCAGCCCGGGGAGGGACCTGGATGAAGCCTCCCCCCAGCATTCGATCTCCTGGTCACTCCCTTTAGCTGACATTGTGTGCACGGTCCCCACGTTAGAGGTGATGTCCTCTCCAGGCTGACCACAATTGCAGATTCCGCTTAATGTAAGACCTGCCCCAGTTTGATCCCTTAAGGAAGTAAAACTCTCGACTCCATTTGAAGTGAAAGGCACTTTTACTAAGGAATACTGATTGCAGTAGAGTCAAGTGGAATCTGAAATTCCCACGCAGCAATACAGAACTAAAACCCCAGTTTCCCTAGGCCTCCCCCCGTAGTCCATAGCGTAGCCCATCCAGCAAACAGCCTTGAGGATGCCAGGGCACCAGCACAAATTGGATTCCAGGCTGCTCTGTTCTTCAACTGTCAATTCCCCCTCCCAATTTCCCATCATAAAAGTGTACAGCAATCTCACCATTCCCCCCCCCCTTATTAAAAAAAACTTTACTGTCACTTTAAATGTACACTAATCGGCATACATTAAAATGAAATTTTGTTGCATACAGCTCTCAAAGGGTCACCACCTCCAATATACACTACATAAACATGACAAACAAATAAATAAATAAAAATTATGTATATACCCACACATATTATATGATACAGAGAAACAACACAGTCTAGTTCACATGTATACATGTACAGTATGTCACAGAAGTGAGTACATCCCCTCACATTTTGTAAATATTTAAGTATATCTTTTCATGTGACAACACTGAAGAAATGACACTTGGCTACAATGTAAAGTAGTGAGCATACAGCTTGTATAACAGTGTAAATGTGCTGTCCCCTCAAAACAACGCAACACACAGCCATTAATGTCTAAACTGCTGGCAACAAAAGTGAGTACACCCCAAAGTGATAATGTCCAAATGGGGCCCAAGTAACCTTTTTCCCTCTCTGGTGTCATGTGACTCGTTAGTGGTACAAGGTCTCAGGTGTGAAGGGGGAACAGGTGTGTTAAATTTGGTGTTATCACTCTCACTCTCTCATACTGGTCACTGGAAGTTCAATATGGCACCTCATGGCAATGAACTCTCTGAGGATCTGAAAAAACGAATTGTTGCTCTACATAAAGATGGCCTAGGCTATAAGACGATTGCCAAGACCCTGAAACTGAGCTGCAGCACGGTGGCCAAGATCATACAGCGGTTTAACAGGACAGGTTCCACTCAGAACAGGCCTCGCCATGGTCGACCAAAGAAGTTGAGTGCCCGTGCTCAGCATCATATCCAGAGGTTGGCTTTGGGAAATAGACATATGAGTGCTGCCAGCATTGCTGCAGAGGTTGAAGAGGTTGGGGGGGGGTCAGCCTGTCAGTGCTCAGACCATACACCTCACACTGCATCAAATTGGTCTGCAGGGCTGTCATTCCAGAAGGAAGCCTCTTCTAAAGATGATGAAAAAGAAAGCCCGCAAACGGTTTGCTGCAGACAAGCAGACTAAGGACATAGAGTTCTGGAACCATGTCCTGTGGTCCGATGAGACCAGGCCCCCACCCCTTCAACCTCTGCAGCACTCATACATCTATTTCCCAAAGCCAACCTCTGGATATGACGCTGAGCACGGGCACTCAACTTCTTTGGTCAACCATGGCGAGGCCTGTTCTGAGTGGAACCTGTCCTGTTAAACCGCTGTATGGTCTTGGCCACCGTGCTGCAGCTCAGTTTCAGGGTCTTGGCAATCTTCTTGTAGCCTAGGCCATCTTTATGTAGAGCAATTCATTTTTTCAGATCCTCAGAGAGTTCATTGCCATGAGGTGCCATGTTGAACTTCCAGTGACCATATGAGAGAGTGAGAGCAATAACACCAAATTTAACACACCTGTTCCCCCTTTACACCTGAGACCTTGTACCACTAACGAGTCACATGACATCAGGGAGGGAAAATGGCTACTTGGGCCCCCTTTGGACATTATCACTTAGGGGTGTATTCAGTTTTGTTGCCAGCAGTTTAGATATTAATGGCTGTGTGTTGTATTATTTTGAGGGAAAGCACATTTACACTGTTATATGCTTTGAGCTCTAAGCACATAGCGCTTATAATCAATATCCTAAATAATGGGAAGCGAGCTTCCTATAATCTTCTCAGCTGTCCTTACCACTCTCTGTATGTACCTTCTAGCTGAGGCACTGCTACCATCAAACCAAACAGTGATGCAGTTTGTTAAAATGCTCTCAATCGTGCCTCTGTAAAAAGTAGCCAGGACAGAAGGAGAAAGATGTGGTCTCCTCATCCAACACAGGAAATGCAGACGCTGGTTTGCACATTTCACTAAGGATGACATGAAGAGAGACCAATTCAGATTGTTAGTTATCTGCACCCTCAGATACTTAATACGGTTGACCACCTCTACAGCTGCATTCTTGATACTGAGTGGAGTATGACCAGGCTCTTTCTCAAATCTATGATGATCTCCTTTGTTTTATTAACATTTAGAACCAGGTTACTTTTATTGCATCAGTCCACCAGAGCCTTCATCTTTTCTCTATAAGCATCTTCATTATTGTTCCGGATAAGACCCACCACTGCCGTGTCATCCGCATACTTTACAATATGATTCGTAGCAGATTTGGCACAGCAGTCGTGGGTTATCAAGGTGAACAATAGCGGACTCAAGACACAGCCCTGTGGGAAACCTGTATTCAAGGAGATGGAGTTGGAAACTTTTCTTCCAACTTGCAGAAACTGGGGCCTATAAGGAATAAGGAAATCAATAAGGAAATCAAGTATCCAGTTACATAAAGGAATATTAAAACCTAATAGGCCCAGTTTGTTCACCAAATGCTGAGGAATGATTGTGTTGAACTCTGAACTAAAATCAATTCATTCACACATGAGTATTCTCCTCCTCCAGGTGCGCCAAGCTAAGATGAAGCACACAGGAAA
Source organism: Thermophis baileyi (assembly GCA_003457575.1). Classification (NCBI taxonomy): domain Eukaryota; kingdom Metazoa; phylum Chordata; class Lepidosauria; order Squamata; family Dipsadidae; genus Thermophis; species Thermophis baileyi. The sequence continues at coordinate 1,631,583 of QLTV01000981.1, forward strand.
GTGCATTATCTATAGAGTAGTACTTCTGATAGGTAAACTGTAATGAGTCAAATGTAGGGGTAAGGCATGAAACTATATAGTCCTTTACCAATCTCTCAAAACACTTCATCATAATGGAAGTGAGTGCAAATGGACGGTAATCATTAAGGCATGTATTGCTTTTTGGGGCACTGGTACAATGATTGCAGTCTTAAAACATGATGGAACCATGGCCTGATGCAACGAGAGATTGAAGATGTCTGTGAGAACAGTGGCCAGCTGGTCAGCACCCTCCTTAAGTACTTGCCCAGGGATATTACCATAGCTTTTTGAGTGTTGACTTTCCACAGGACCTTCCAAACGGCAGTTGTATCAAACCTGAGCACCTATTCATCAGGAAGGGGAACAGCCTTCCTTGCTGGAATGTTGTTTGCAGCCTCAGACTATCCAAAAAACATGTTTAGCTTGTTTAAAAAATCTGTGTCACTCTTACATGTCAGGGAAGATGCCTTATAGTCGTTAATAACCCGAATACTTTGCTACATACGTGTAGGGTCCATAGGATCTTGAAAGAAATTCTGTACTTTCTGACTATGGGCCTGCCTTGCTGTTTTTATAGCACGTCTCAAATCAACCCTTGCTATGGTACATGCTGCCATATCGCTGATTTGAAAGCGGTGTTTCCCACCTTCAACATCATACGCACCTCCTGAGACATCCAAAGTTTCTCATTTGCTTGCATAACAATAGTCTTAAGAACACTGACATCTTCCATACACATTTGAACATAAGCAGACACAGTAGAAGCATACTCGTTCACATCAGTATGTTGCCTATTCATTGCACCTCTTTAAATATGTTCCAATTTGTGCGCCCAAAGCAATCTTGTAGAGCTTCCATAGCTACTGCCAGCCACTTGTTTTCTAATTTCTCTCTCTCTCTCTCTCTCTCTCTCTCTCTCTCTCTCTCTCTCTCTCTTTAACAAAGGCTTATATGCTGGCATAAGCATCACAGAGAGATGATCTGAGGAGCCAAAATGAGGGCGAGGGGCAGCCTTAAATGCTTTCTTAATGTTAGAGTAAGCTAAATGCAGGGTATCCCCACCTCTAGTAGCAAAGTCCACATATTGATGGAAATTAGGGAGGGCTGCTTTAAAGTCAGTCTGATTGAAATCCCCTACCACAGTGAAAACTCCCTCCGGATGGATAGTTTGCAAGTCATTGATAGTGCTATAAAGAGCACTCGGCTTCATTCTTGTTGGCACTGGGGGGAATATACACAGCTATGATTAGGATGACTGTGAATTCTCTTGGCAAATAAAAGGGTCTACATTTAACAGCCAAACACTCAACATCAGGAGAGCACTGGCTGGAGACTACCTTAGCATTAGTACACCATCTCATTAATATAAATACACCACCACCACAGGGATTTTCCACTCAAAGCACAGCTGTCCAGCCAAAACGTTGAAAAGCCCATCATACTGATGGCATTGTCTGGAATAGATGACTTTAACCATGTCCCTGTCAGGATAATAGCACAGCAGTCTCTCACCTCCTTGTTCATGGCTAGCTCAAGATTCAGATCATCCATTTTAGTCTCTAGGAAGTGAACATTGGCAAACAAAACAGATGGAAATGGTGCTCCATGCGGATTAGCCCTCCCTTCCCCCACTGTTGACAGAATGCCGGTGAGGTGTCAAGTCAAAGCTGGTGGTTCTGACAGAACACTTCTTTCCTCACCCCACCCTAGCTTTTTTCCAGATGTTATCTTTTCATTTAAAAGTAGCAGCTAATTTCTTAGAAATAGCTGCTTCCATGGGAGAATGTGTAGCACTCTTTGACAGGACCCTGCAATTAGAGATGTTAACTCACACCTTACTGGCCTGGCAATATTAATGAATCTTACTGCACTCCAACAGTTTATCCTAGAAAGTAAGGCATCTCTGACTTAATTACAGTGTTTTAATTCCCCAAACTATAATGAAATCTTGTTATGAGCTATTTTAATGGGTACACCATTTATCTGACATGTTGTAACAGCTCTGAAACTTCTGGTTACAGTACACTGTATTCTGTGCCTGCCTCATTTGACATAATTACCCCCAGAAGCAAAATATAACAGATTGATTGTGATACCTTCACATTTTAATCTCTTTCCCCTGGTGTTTTTCCTAACCCTAACCCTGGGAGGCTATTAGCCTTATGAATTCCCACCAGAATTTGGCCATAAATAGGACCCCTCTGTCCGAGATGATGCGTTTCGGCACTCCGTGCAGTCGATAGATCATCTGCAGAAACATCCTAGCTAGCTCCAGGGCTGACAGGAGGCTCGGGCAAGCTACAAACTGAGCTTGCTTGGAGAACAGGTCGTCTACAGTCCAGATTACAGTATTTCCCCCCCCCACACACACACACTTTCCGGGAGCTCTACTATAAAGTCCATGGCTATTTCCTCCCATGGCCCGGGTTGACTCAGCTACTTGCTGTAGCAGTCTCAGGGTCTTTCCTGGTCTCCGCTTCATGGAAGCACATACAGTGCAACTTTTTACATAGCTCTCTCTGTCTCTTTTCATGCCTGGCCACCAGAACTGCCTTTTGGTCAATGGTTTTTAGGAACCTGAAGTGGCCGGCTTGATTAGCATCGTGGTTGTATTGCAAGACTTGCATCCATAGCCTTTTGGGAACGTACAGTTTGTCCCCTTTTCAGGCTAATTCCCCCCTTAACATCAAATCCCCTCGGTGGCCATGTGTCTGTTTGTAGTTCTTTTTTCATTTGTTGGGTCAAAGCATCACTAGGGTTCGGGGTTTTCTTCGCCTGCTGCCGAGTGGTCATTTGCATGGCCAACTGTTTCATAGGAATAATAGAATTAACTACTTCCTCTCGGGCGCTTTTATATTGGGGCATGCGGGACAGTGCGTCAGCTAGGAAATTCCCCCTCTCCCCCGGATGTACTGTACTTCAATGTGAATTCAAACCAATTGAAGTACTGGGACAACCACACCTGTTTTGGGGAAAGTTTGCAGGGGGTTCTCAACGCTTCTAGATTTTTGTGGTCAGTCCATACTTCGAAAGTGATTTTACTGCCCTCTAAGAACTATCTGCACATCATCAGCGCCCACCACACTGCGAAGGCTTCTTTCTCTCATACCACCCAATGTCCCTCCATCCCATTCAATTTTCGGGATGTGTAGGCACATGGTTGCAGTTCCCCCTCTTTGTTATTTTGGAGGAGAACTGCCCCCACTGCCACATTGCTGGCATCTGCCTGGATCGCGAATGGTTCCTCGGGATTGAAGTGCTTTAGGATCAGCTCAGCTGCAAACAGTCTCTTAAGTTTCTCAAAGGCTGCTTGGCATTCCATTGTCCAGTTTAGTGGTTGGCTGGGCCAGGTTTTTTCCCCCTCCCCCAGTCTTCAATAGTTCCGTGATCAATAAGACGATCTTCGCAAAGGAGGGGATGAATTGCCTATAGAAATTTGCAAATCCCAGGAAACTTTGCAATTGTTTGCGGGTCCATGGGGCTTGCCACTCTAAAATGGCTTTCACCTTCCCCGGATCCATCTCTACCCCCTCACAGGACATTCTGTATCCTAGATCAGGGGTTTCAAACTCAGGGTTGTGTTTGACCTCGGGGGGCCGGGGTGGGCGTGGCCAGGGTGGGCATGGCCAGCTTGACATCACTTGTGTTGGGGGCGCCTGTGGTGGCCCGAGCACTCTGCCAGCAAAAATGGGCTCCCAAGCTCCATTTTCGCTGGCAGAGGCACCATGGGCCGGTCCTTCACTGTTTCCAGGACGGCCCCAGGGGCCAGATCTAAGCACCCCAAGGGCCAGATCCGGCCCATGGGCCTTGAGTTTGACACCCCTGTCCTAGATAGTCTAGGATGGTCTTATCAAATTCTCATTTTGACAGTTTGGCATACAACTTGGCATTCAGGAGTTTTTCCAGTACTTTGTGTACTATTTTCACGTATTCCTCCATCATCTCAGAATAGATGAGGATGTCATCCAGATACACCAGGACCCCTTTGTATAGGTGCTGGTGCAGCACTTCATTTATTAGTTGCATGAACACAGCTGGGGCTCCCTGTAATCCAAAGGCCATTACCCTAAATTGGTAGCATCCTAACAGGCAATTGAAGGTGGTCTTCCATTTGTTGCCTTCTTTGATTCTCACTCAGTAGTATACCTCCCTGAGGTCCAGTTTGGTGAACACCTTCCCTTTGGCTAAATGTCCCAGCATATCTTTCATAAGGCGGAGCGGGTACATGTTTTCCACATGCACTCCGTTTATCCCCCTAAACTCTATACATAATCTCAGCAATCCATCTTTTTTCTCCTTGAACAGCACGGGGGCTGCCACTTGGGATTTTGCAGGCTGAATGAAGCCCCTGGCCAGGTTTTTATCGATGGAGTCTCTCAACTCCCCCATCTCCTTCGGGGTCATTGAGTACATCTTTGGGAGTTTCGTCCCTAGCAGGATCTCAGTTGCACAGTCCATAGGACGATGGGGGGTTAGGACGTCGCATTCCTTTTCACTGAATGCCTCTGCTAAGTCCCGGTATTCTTTGGGAATGGTTTGTGCACTTGGTGCTAGTTCGGATGCCACTTTTGTGTGCTCGAGTCCTCCCTTCTCTTCCCACTGCTGATTGGGCTTGGCCCCCTTCCTTTTCGGAGGGTGTGGCCCTTCCCCGCCATTGCTACCCGTCTCTCTCCCTTTCCCCAATGCACGATGGGTTTCCATTTGGAAAGCCAGGCTAACCCTAATATCATAGCTTCTGCCATCTTTGGGGCAACCACGAATCGAATGGTCTCTTGGTGAGTTCCTAACTTTAGGTGCACCAGTTCTGTTAGGTAGGAGGTGGGCGAGCCCCCTACGATGGAGCCATCAACCTGCTCGACTTTCATGGGTGGGTGTAGTTTTCTCACTTGCAATCCCAACTTCCGCACTGTTTGCAGGCTGACTAAGCATCGGGTGCACCCTGAATCTATTAGGGCTTTTATGACCCTCTTCGCCCCCAAATGGGGTATTATGATCTCCACTTGGGCTGACCGGTATACCCATCTCACTTACCATCGACCCAATCTCACTTACCGTCTTCCCCTTGCTGTCACTCTTGTAGAGGTTCAGCTGGGGATCCTCCTCAGTCAGAGCTCTCACCTTCACTGCTGGGGGGAGAACTGTACAACTTGGCATGCTACTCACGACTTCTTCCCCCGTTTGGGCGACTTCCTTGGTTTCGCTGGGCTCATGGGCCTCAGGGTCGAAATGGGCACCAGTCCGTGGGGCTTGGCTGCTCCCAAGACTACGGCTCCCCCCCGTCGTCAGCAGGGATTGAGACAATGGAAGTGGGAGAGATGCAGAGGGTTGACTGGATCCTGCTCCGGAAGCTTGGGCTATCTGCCATGCCGGTTCTGCTCCCTGCAACTCATTCTGCCGAACCTCTCTCTCTCAGCTATTTGACTGATGGGCTGTGGCAGGCTGCCAGGTACTTCCACTCCACTGGCTCTTCCCACTCCGCTGCTCTTTTCTCTCTCCATCCTTTGCCTCAGGTGAATGCAGCTCCAGGAGGAAGCAGAGGGAACTCAGCTTTTGGCACCACACCTCACCTCACCATAGCTCCTTGCTTGCCTGACGGAGTCCCCCAGCTGCCATGGCCTACTCCCGCGCTGTTGGCTGTTCGGTTTTCTCCGCTCATCCCTTCGAACAAGTGATCACTGTTTGGGTGCCGAAATCCACTTAGCCTGCAGCCGGGGTCTCTCTCGCCAGGCCCATCCCAGGCTTGGCCGTCTGCTTTCCTTTACATTCCACCCTGGACATCTTCTCCTGGGTCTTCACAGCTCTTCTGGAGGTAGCCGGACAGGCTGCAGGAGCCCAGGATTCCTTTGTTGTTTTTAATTTTGGTAGATCTGGTTTAATGTCAACATTCTGACTGATGAACCCAACCAAAGCAAGCATGGCCGAGACGATCCAATCTCTTAATGCAAAACTCTATTGAGTACATCATTTCGGCACAGATGAGGGCAAAACCAGATCTAGCTAATTCCTGTGCAAATCCACATAATTAAAGTATAGATTCTCCCTCCCCCTATTAGACCAGGTCACACTGTCCAATTGAGTCTCATTGTATTATGAGAAAAAGTGTTTGGCTCTGGCTTCTGCCGAAATATCCTTGGTTCTCACAGCTGTCTTCTTGATGTCTGGAGACTACATTCCATCTCCCCCTCCCTCCCCCCAGTTCATTGGCAAGCTGAGAAGCGATAATGGTTGCAACAGCAAAAGCACACTTCGAACCTTGACAACATCCTTCAAGCTCTTTAAACCATAAGAAACTTCTTTATTTCCCCAAAAATTTACAGTGCTGGAAGATTAAAATAAAATGACCCTTATCTATGACAGTCTGAGCCCAGGAAGATCTACAAACCATAGATCAGTTCCTGTAAGAGAATGAGGACCCATGCATAGGTAAATGGTTTCATTTTACAGGATAGCACATTAAAGAAATCCATCCTAAAACTAGACTTCATATCAATGCAGAGAGACAAATATAGTGCCTTGTATTTCACTATCTTTGAGTAATGCTCAGTCTTATTTCAATCCAATGTATTGGTATTCTCAGGTAGCTAATACTCTTTATCAGTATACTAATGTAGGAACTCAGACACTTTCCTAAAAATGAAAGACTTCTTTTTAATCCATCCTTCAGTTATCCAAAGAGGGCTTATCTTGCTCCATAGAGTTTTCCACTGGTACTTTCCACAACAGTGCAGAAAAGTACATAAAAATAGTTAAATACATTGGATGCTTTCCATATCCTATAATGAGCATTCATCTCATAAAAGGAATCAGTTATTCAAAAATAAATTTATATGCTTCTCTTTAAAAGGGAAAATAAAACTTGGTTTAGAAATAAGTTGTACTGGGAAATATAGGAAACTGCTCAATTCTTGCAGACTCTCATAATCTTCTAGCTTGCCAGGAGTACTTAATTGTTAGGACCTTTTTTTGAATCACACAAATTTATCATATGAGTCAGGAATACAATCATTACAAAATCCAGTAAACCTAAGAAATGAACTTGATTTGGGTTCCATAATAAAACTGTGATATGGGTCAAAATTCAGTTCCTGTAAGGGATTGTCATGCTTGCTATGGACTCTTGATGAAATCCCATATTTCCTTGCATTTGAGTTCTTTTCACAAGGAGAAATACATTTCCAACTGAGTGAATTAATATTTTACATACAAAGCTATAAAATTACTTTATCTTAAATACCCCATCAGATAAGGTACAGCCAAAACTTAGATCAGATAAAGGTGAGCCTGTGACTCTTCAGATGTTACTAAGCTGCAGCATTCAAGTTCTTCAGTGGATATCACCAAGGGGAAGGATTGCCGAGAGTTTCCATTTCTAACTTAGAATGTCTGCTCTTTCTGAATAAATCTAAAAATTTTAGTTTGCTTAACACATTTTTATTTTATTTTTTTCAGGAATTTGGGAAGTCCTGGGAACAGGTTCAGTCAGAAGATGATCGAGAATTGTTCCACAATCAAGAAGAGTATTTGGAATTTTTGTTTCATATTTAAGGGCTAGTAACCTGGGATTCTTTAGGCTTGATGACATGATAATGATAGACAAAATAGCAGTCACTGAAAAAAATTAAAAATGAGATTTTCAACATTTTCAAGTATGAATAGTAATTATGGGGAATGGAAGTGAATTGGGATAGTCAGATTAAAAAGGGACAATTTAATATGTTTCATTTTATTTTTTCAATGATATCTGTTCTGTCCTCACTACACGTTAGTCTTTGTGCAGCTCGACATATGCAGCTAAACCCACCTATCCTCCAATAAAACAGATTGTGTGCATAGATCTGGATGCTTTATTGAAAGAACAAGATATGGTGAAACTGGGGGAAATAGGAATACATACAATGAGAACCAAATACAAGATAGGCAGTATTGAGTTTCTGCTGAACATAACAATTAATAAATACAAGCAATCTAAATCTCACCAGCGATGCTCTGTGTGTGGGATGTGGGTTTGTCCTTGGATGAACATGTGCCACAGATTAAGATGGATTCTTCTTTGTACTTCTGTCTCCTCCAAATGCTAAAGAAAAATGAACTCTGGCTTCCCAGCGTGCACTTGTTTTGAGAGTGCGGGCTGATGGGTAAAGGGGTTGGGTCAACTTCAAAATAATATAATTGGTATTTGTCCCTCCGACCACTAGATGGGACTAGAGAGCAACAACAGTATATAAAGATTATATGTTGGGGCATGACAATATCCCACCGGAAACTTACTTTTGCATCCCAAGGAAAAATGTTAGTGTTCTTTTACCTAGTAGGGCAATTTATAATTTGGAAAGACAGATCATCTAATATCTCCACTCCTGTTCTAGAATCTCCTTCAATAGTGATAAGAAAATGTTAGAGAGATCTTGTTAATAGACACATTTGAATTATTTTCACACATACAGTTCCCAGAGAAGATTGCGGGAAAGTTTGGTCTAATAGTTAAGGTCCCAGGTTAGAAACTGGAAGACTGGGAGCTCTAATTCTGCCTTAGCCATGAAAGCCTGCTGGATGACCTTGGGCCAGTCACTCACTCTCAGTCCAACTCATTTCACGGGATTATTGTTGTGAGGAAAATGGAATATTAGATAATGTTTGCCACCTTGAATTGTTTATAAAAACAATAAAAGTGGGATATAAAATAAGTAAATACAGAAAGAATCAGGTAGGGCTGTGCAGCACTTTGAGTTCAAAGGGAAGCTGGTTCCTTGAAGAGCGCGGGGACATTCATGTATTACCTATTTAGGGCAATTTTTCAACTTTCAATTTCCAAACATTAGGTGCTCAAAAGTTGTGGCATGCCTTGGGGATTGTAAAGATATTTTGGTTACTTTAATATAATTTAGATGTGCGTGTACTTAACTACATAAATATTATAACTTTTTAACATTTTGTTTGTTTTTATGTGTAACTCCTTAAAGCAGCTGATGGAGTTTAGTTTTAAATAAGCCACGTTTATAACTGCAATATTGGGTTGGCCAAAGACCACAATGGAGTCAGAATATTATGGTGGCATCTTTGCAGTAGTTGGAAAAGAGATAAGGGGGAGGTGTTGGGTTTTAGTAGGCTAAAACTACACTCAAGCTTAAAAACATGGCATCTACTTTGTTTTGCTGCTAAAAATTAACCACTTTGGTAACTGCAAAAAAAAAAAAAAAATTCAGGGATATGTTCTTTCTTTCTTTCTTTGAAATAAGCAGCATCCAGTCGTAAGTACCTTTGCCCCATTTGGGTGATGTATGTTGTTACAACTTGTAACAGTTAATAGATGGAATAGTTATCTCATCAAAATGCTGAGACCAAGAACAAGAAGAAAATACCAGCATGCTTGAGAATTGCAAAACTTGCAATGCTACAAAAATAATATGTGGGAAAATGTATATATGGTAAAACAACTTAGAGTGGATTAAACCTGCTCAGTGTAACAGAAAACTGAGTATCTTCAGGGGTAGGAAGGAGGAACTAAAAGCCAATGGGGACAGGTATGGAAGAGGAGATAGCTTAAGATTGCAGCTGACTGATGGGAGCAGAATTCCACCTTTCTGCTTTTTGCAGGAATAAATGAGTTAAAACAGATTTTGTTTCCATGCCGACAGTTTTTCTAGACAATTCCAAAATGCCGGTTACAGATGGTTCTTTGCATTGTTTCTTTATAGGGACTGGTCTGATTGGGAAGAACATCCTGTTTGTGCAGTCTGTCTCTTCTGTGAAAAGCAAACTGACACCACAGAAAAACTCTATGTTCACATGGAGGTAAGAAGAATGTAGTAATGTATATTTTAGATTATGCATTATAAATTACATATTGTGGGTTTGTTAGGGAGGTATTTGTTTTAGCAGGTTCTTTATTATGAATTTCTTTATTCCATTTAGATCCAATTTTTCCCCAAGAGCTCAAAGGAACTTTCATGTGGTTCCTCTTAATTTTATCTACAATAAACCTGTAAAAAAAGTTGGGCTGAGAGATGGACTGTCCCAGTGAATTTCCCTGACTAAGGGTAGACTTACATCTCCCCAGTCCTTAACACCTTAGCCATTATAATACACCAGTTGTTTGTTATTTCTTTGTTAGTATTCATTAATTTTAATGGAACTATAGCCTTGGATTTACAGATTAGATGCAGAGCTACTCATGCTGGAGAAAGGAGGAACACCTTGACTCAGAAGTTTCAGGAAATCTATTTTAAATCCTTTAGGGATTTAGGTGAATGCATGGTGGGCTTCAGATTTAGTAGAGAATGATGTATAGACACTGATCTTGCTCTTGAAGGGCAGCTATGATTTCCATGAATGTAATGTAGCACTTTTGTTTGTGGTCTAGGATTCCACTTAATTAACATTCTAGATGTGTGGACAGGATACATGGTGCAAAGAATACAAGTATATCTCTCCATAAAACCTCCAGTATCAACACATGAGGTTTGTGAGAGAGAATCCAAAGAATCAGAATAGAGCTGGAAGACACCTTGGAGGTCTTCTAGTCCAACCCCCTGCTCAAGAAGGAGACCCTATACCATTTTAGATAGGTGGCTGTCCAGTCTTTTCTTAAAAACCTCCAGTGATGAAGGCAAACTGTTCCGCTGATTAATTGTTTTCACTGTCAGAAAGTTTCTCCTTCATTCCTAGCTGCTTCTCTCCTTGATTAGTTTCCATCCATTGTTTCTTGTCTTGCTTTCTGGTGCTTTGGATAATAAGTTGACCCCCTCTTCTTTGTGGCAGCCCCTCAAATACTGGAATACTGCCATCATGTCACCCCTAGTCCTTCTTTTTTCTAGACTGGTCATACCCAATTCCTGCAACTGCTCTTCATATGTTTTTGTCTCCATGCCCTTAATCATCTTAGTTGCTCTTCTTTGCACTTTTTCCAAAGTCTCAACATCTTTTTTGTAATGTGGTGACCAAAACTGGATGCAGTATTACTAAGTCTTACTAAAGATTTATAAAGCGATACTAATACTTCACGTGATTTTAATTCTATGCCTCTATTTATACAACCAATGATTATATTAGCATTTTTGGCTGCTGCTGCACACTGCTAGCTCATGTTTAAGTGATCGTCCACTAGAATCCCAAGGTCCCTCTCACAGTTGCTGTTTTTGAGCCAGGTTTCGCCTAATCTGTACTTGTACCCTTGGTTTTTCCTGCCTAGGTGTAAAATCTTGCTTTTCTCCACATTAAATTTCATGTTGGATAGGGCCCATGCAAGTCTGTCAAGATCTTTTTGGATCCTGAGCTTGTCTTCTGGGGTGTTGGCTATTCCTGCCAGCTTAGTATCATCTGCAAATTTGATGACTTCTCCTTCTATTCCCTCATCTAAGTCATTTATGAAGATATTGAAGAATACTGGGCCTAAGACGGAACCTTGTGGTACCCCACTGCTTACTTCCCTCCATGTAGATGTAGTAACATTAAGGACTACTTGTTGAGTATGGTTTGTCAGCCAGCTACAAATCCATCTGGTGGTGATACTGTCTATCCCTCATTTCTCTAGTTTACCAAGGTTGTGGTCTACTTTGTCGAATGCCTTGCTGAAGTCTAAGTATACTATGTCCACAGTATTTCACTGGTCTACTAATTTAGTCACTCTGTTAAAGAATGAAATAAGATGATCTGTTTTTAACAAACCCATGCTGGCTACTATTTGTTTCTAGATGTTCACAGGTCTGTTTTTTAATTATTTTTTCCAGTATCTTTCCAGGTATTGATGTTAGGTTGTTTGGACTGTAGTTTCCTGGGTTTGGTTCCCCTCCCTCCCCCTCCCCCCCCTTTTTTTGGTGAAGATGGGAACCACATCAGCTCTTTTCCAAACCTCTGGTAGTTCCCCGGTGCTCCAGGATTTTTTAAAGATATGGTACAATGATTCTGAGATAACATCTGCCAGCCCCTTCAGAACTCTAGTATATAATCCATCAGGTCCCAGTGATTTATATTCATCAAGATCAGACAGGTGTTCTCTTACCATTTTCCTGCTTATTTTAATTTTTATTTCTAGTCTGTCTTTTACAGTTATGCTTTTGGTAGGTTGGGATATAGTTTCTTTTTGCATGAAGACTGATGCAAAGAATGAATTAAACAGTTCTGCTTTCTCTCTACTGCCTGTTACTTCCTTGCCATCTTCTCTCTTTAATGGATCAACTGTTTCCTTGACTTTTTTTATTGTTATTTATACATTGAAATAAACTTTTTTTTATTGTCTTTGAGTTTTGTTGCAAGTCATTGTTTATTCTGAGCCTTTGCTTTCCTGACTTAATCTTTGCAGATTCGGGCTATCTGCTGATATTCTGCCTTAGTTATGTGTCCCTCTTTCCATTTGTTGTACTTGTCCTTTTTGTCTTTCAGTTTATCAGAGAGATATTTGTGCAACCATGCTGGTTTCTTCTTGGATTTCTTGTTTTTCTTTTTCAAAGGTGTTGTGTTGGACTGGGCTTTTATGATCATATTTTTCAGAATTTCCCACACTTCATGAGTTGTTTTAATACTTGAGAGAGTAGGAAAAGGGCCGTATCTGTGATGGAGTTGCCTGTTCAGTTTGAAATGATTTATGTGTTAAATTGAAAATCTGAGAGGGGCTGAAGTCTGCATCCAATCCAGAATAGAGCTTGGGATAAAGTATAGTGACTAAAAATATTCACCTAAGAAGCTGTGGCTTGGTTAAACTTTGTGCTAAGACATGATTTATATAAACATTGTTTGCTGGATAAAAGTGATAGTCCCTAATTCTAAGGCTTTGAGAAGTCAGCAAACAGTTAGAAGAATTAATGTTTTTACTGTGCTTATTGGATTTTTTTGGTAACATTTATAATTGCAACAAATAGTTGGGTAAAAAATAATACAGCAGTATGTTTCAATATAATATTGTACAGTACAATTATATTATTTCTAGTTTTCACAAAATTAGCATTCATCAAATATAACTAATTCAAAATCTTTTTTTCTTTCCAAACCTAGGAGGCTCATGGATTTAACTTGCTAAAAATTAAGTCTGAGCATGGTAAGTAATCCACACTTTGTATTAAAGAAATTGCTCTTAATAAAAATGGAAGGGGGGTTTAGAATATAAATCAATCTGTACAATTCAAGCTTCTTTTTTTTATTACCTGGACTTTTACTGCAGTTTTCCTTTCTTAAATGTTAATATCAATTGTTTTTTTAATGGTTCTCAAGAAATCGCTGTATAAATGAGCTGCATTATTTCTTACTAGCTGCTCTGGTTTCAGCACTGAAGTAATAAATATCAAGTAGTGGCATGGCACTATTTGCTTTATTTCTTAAGCAATATACAATTACCCTTCTATTTCAAATGATCAAAAGATATGCAGAACTTTAACTTATTTAAGAACAATAAATGAAGTTTAAATACTATAAACACAAGATTATTTGATCTAAGAATCTTATTTAGATATATCTACTTCTTCCCTAAAACGTATTTTTTGTTTGCTAGATCTGAATTTCTATCAACAAGTAAAACTAATGAATTTCATCAGGAGACAGGTGCACCAGTGTCAGTGTTTTAAGTGTGAGAAAAAATTCCAGTTGAAAAAAGAGTTAATATGTCATTTGGAAGATAGCAAACATATAGCAGTTCTGCCTGACAGATCTGTTTGGGATCAACCACAGTAAGTTATGTATGCATGCGCCATCAATATTGTAGACAGTGTATTATAAGACTTAATTTGACAGCCAAGGTTTGTATTCTCTTAATCTGTGCAGGCTACAAACCAGCCAGTCATTCAGAATGCTCTCTGATCAACACACTTTCAAACTAAAAGCGCTAATACAATTTGCTAGATATTTTTGCTTGATTTAAAAGGAAAGAATAGAATATTTTCATTAGACAGGGCATGTCACTTAACAAGTGACAACTGGAGAACAGTAGGTTTTCTATTACAAACTATTCAATGTGTTTAAGAATGCAAGATAATTTAAAGTTTACAGAAAGTAGGAAAACAGAATTAATTAACTACAGACTTGAAATTCAGAAACAAGCACCACCAGCATTGTTGGTTTGTACCTTCAAGAATCTGTAGTGACTGAATATATTGATTATATGAAATAAAAGAGATATATATGCATGTGAACATATTCATTATGTGCACATATCATAAATTGTGAAGCAGTTTCCAAGTAATGCTTCCCATTTCATTGGGAACTGTGTTAAGAATTGGAATCGGGGAATAGGATCCAATTACATGAGTTCTTTGTTTGGTGTTACCTACATGCAGTAACAGTTATTGCTGCCTTGCATTCTTCCATTAGCACTGAAATAGTAATAGATCTATAGTGCACCGCACATCATTTCAGTCCACCCTAACCAGTATCACACAAACCACAGCAGTAGCAAGAGATAGCCGCAACTATTGCCAATTTCTGCTTAAATGACAGGCTGTTGCTGTTTATGTGGTTGCAGTAGCCATGTCCATTTCAGTAATGTTAGGTTCGGTCATAATGCTATAAGAGGTGTGGGCAAAGAAAACATTAATTAGATATATTACTTTTTTTGTTCTGTTTAGGTACTATTTTCCTACCTATGAAAATGATACTCTTCTCTGCTCACTTTCTGACAATGAGGATGAACTGACAGCTGAAAAACGAACAGATAACATACCTGTCATTAGTGAAGATGTTTCCAATATAGAGGCTTTGAAACAGAGCAGTGTATTAAATGAGCTTCTTCATGAGGAGTTAAATAACATAGAAACATGATTACAATGAAAAAAATCTTAATAACTGGTTTTCAAATTGAAAAAAGGGTAAAATATTTGGGTGTTACAATGTCCAACATGAATGGTATGTTATTTCAACATAATTATATTACAGTATGGAATGAAATTAGGAAAGATCTATTAAGATGGAAAAAGATTAAATTTATCCTTTCTTGGAGAAATTTCTGGGATAAAAATAAAAGTGTTACCTAGAGTGTTGTTTTTATTTCAAACAATACCAATTTTGAAAAATGATGTGCCTTTTAAACAATGGCCAAGTTATTATCTAGATTTCTATGGCAGAGAAAGAAACCAAAGATTAAACATAAATTCTGCAGGATACAAAAGACTGATTAGGATTACCTGATTTTAAATTGTATTTTGCAGTATGTTGTTTGGGTTGGATGAAAGAATGGGACCTGCTGAGAAATAAAATAATGAAGTTTGTTGGACATGAGCTTTTCTGTGGTACAATAAAGTTAATATTAATGTAGATTTTAAAAATCATTATGTGAAAAGTGCTATATTGAAATATAAACCCAGGTGTCCAAATATATCTTTTATCAACCTCCATACAGGAAGCATTCTATAGAAGAGTAACCGCAGATAGAAATAAATGGTTAACACACGAAGATTTACTAGTAGAAGAGTGTCAACCTCCATGCTGCTTGCTTGCTATCGGCTGCCATAGAAACGGGGGGAGGGGGGAGGCTTAGGTATTTGGAGGGGGGGAGAAGAGTGCTGGAGGGGATATCTCCTTGTATGTCTGAATAGGGAGGAGAAGGGAGGAAAGTTCTCATCATCTACTGTGCAGCTGAATGGAATTGTTTACAGCCAGCTCAAGGTCAACCGTCCCGGCACACCATCTGGATGGCTCCACCTGAAGATGCACCCCACATGACACCCTGGGGGTTGGCGATTGGACATTCAGCCAGGGTCCTTGGGGGGAGGGATTTGGGAATGCTTTCAATATTATTATTATTATTATTATTATTATTATTATTATTATTAATTAAATTTGTATGTCACCCAACTCCCAAGGGACTCTGGGCGGCTCACAACAATATAAAAAACAATTAAAAGAAAACATAATAAAAACATTTAAAAACAGTTAAAAACTCATACACACTGTTCCATGGCCGGATCTCGCCAATTACAGAGGCGAGATCAACGGCCCCAAGCCTGCCGAAAGAGCCAGGTCTTCACCGCTTTCCGGAAGGCCAGCAGGGTGGGGGTGGTCCGGATCTCAGGAGGTAACTGGTTCCAGAGGGCTGGGGCAGCCACAGAGAAGGCCCTCCCCCGCGGGCCCGCCAGCCGGCACTGTTTAGCTGATTAATTTGTAATATGTAATTTTCGCGCCTTTAGCCTCAGATCTTGCTTTCAACTTGTTGCTATCAGTTCTTATTCAGTAAAAGTACCTTTCTCTACAAACATGGAGTTGGGGGTTTTCTTTCTTGGGTTTTGAACGGAGGCACATCTGACATTAAGCAAGATCTGCTTTATCAGCCATCCCGGAGAGAACTCTACCGTGGGGGCTGAGCAAAAATATGTCTAGCCCAGGCAGTGACCAGGAGGACGTGGGAGCTGCTGGGTCGACTCCCCCCCCCAGTCCCACCGAGGCTGGGAAAGGTCAGAGTGGACATCTGAACTGCAGACTGAAGAAAAGCCTGTCAGAGCCAAATGGTCGTTGGGCGTAGGTCGGATGGATGTTCCAGAGGACATTCCCCCGGGAGTAACAGACGCCGACGGGGAGAAGCAGCCTGGCAGGAAGCCGACAAGGAAGACCTCCTGCTGACTCAGGCCCTGAATCTTCTGAAAGAAGCTCTCGAAAGTCGGAGAGCACGTGAAAGGTATGCCTTGCCTGTGGGGAGGGAAGCCGAGGAAGTAGTGGGAGAAGCGGAAGCCTTAGCAACTCCAGAAGCATTTCCTAGAGCCCAGCCAGAGCCAGCGGGGGCTGCAGGAACGCAAGCGGCTGTGGCAGCCCAAGCCCCCCCAGTGGGGGGGGGGGTAATTCCCCGGAGGCGCTGAATTCCAAAGGTTCCTCAGCTAGAAGTAAAATACGGAGATCCCAAGGCCTTGGGATTCTTCTTAACCCAAGTTTAGAATCATGCAGGAGTACAGGGAGGATTTTTCCTCGGAGGCGGCAAAAGTCAGGTGTGTCACCATGGCCCTGGAGGGAACCGCGGCTGAGTGGATGGTGGCCCTACATAATGAGGACTCCACTGCTGAGGGATTATGACTTGTTTATGGCAGCCCTCCGAGTGTGTTTTGATGACCCCCTGGCTGAACAGAAGGCTAGAACCAGGATGAAAATCCTGACTCGGGAGGAGATCCGTGGCTGATTACACCCAGGAATTTCGCCAGTTGGTCATCCATATGCGGGGTTGGTCCGCAGAGGCCCTGATGGAATGCTATAAGGATGGCCTCAATGAGGACGTCTACCAAGGCTGCTGTTCCCGAGGTGCCCCACGAGACCTGCAGCACTGATATGTGATGGCAGCTGAGGTGGAAATTGACCAGGCCAGAGACCGGTACAGGGGAGGTCGTAGCTGGAGCAAGCCTTCCCCCTCCGCACCGAAAGAGACCCCTAGAGTGGCAAGAGGGGGGCCAGCATCAAAGCCCAGATCATCAGCCTGCTTCAAATGTGGGAAGGAGGGGCACCGAGCTGCTGAATGTTTCTCCAAGCCTGTCTCTAAGATGACCTCACCCGGAGGGAAAAAAGCTGACAAGCCGGCAGCAAAGAACCGTGAAACGGCTTTGAAAGGCGTGGAAGTTGTTGAGTTCGGTCCTCCAGGCCTGGAGGAGTTGGGAGCTCCGACCACCCCAGGGGACAGCGACTCCGACGATGACTCCCTGGTAAGTCAGCACATGGGCCCCCTGACCATTCCAGTAGAGCTAAGGGTGCCATCATCTGGTGCCCAGGGGAAGATGCTAGCCCTTTTGGACTCTGGGTGCACTAGGTGTGTAATCAGCCCAGAGGTGGTGGAAAAGATGGGACTGAGACTGAGGACCATGAAAGTGCCCATTGCATTTTGCCAGTTGGATGAGTCACTAGCTGGGGGAGGCCCAGCCCACCTTGTGACCGAGCCAGTTGAGATGAGGATGGGGGACCACCAAGAGACTTTGAGTTTTATCGTAGCCCCTGGAATGGAATGACCCCTCCTACTTGGACTACCCTGGCTCCAGAAATGGAACCCTCATGTGAATTGGAGAATGGGTTTATTGCGCATCCGCTCCACCCAGCAGGGGAAAGAAGGGGGAAGACCCTTTTGCGTGGCCAAAGCTGCGGAGGAGCTGGCAGCGGTAGGGAGTGAACGCATGGTGGGGGAGGAGAAAATCCCTAAAGAATATTGGGACCTCAGGGAGGCCTTCAGCGAGGGCATCAGACCTACTCCCACCCCATTGGCCTACAGACTGCAGCATAGAAATCCCCCCAGGGGTGAAACTCCCTAAACCAAAGATCTACTCCATGACCCCTCGTGAGCTGGAGGAGTTGCGGAACTTTATTGATAAAAACCTGGAACGGGGTTTCATCCAACCAGCTAGGCCACAAGTGGCTGCCCCGGTGTTGCTCTGGGAGAAAAAAGATGGCTCTCTTCACTTATGTGTGGACTACAAAAACCTTAATGCCATTTGTGTTGAAAATGTTTACCCCTTGCCCCTTATGAAGGACATGTTAGCCCACTTGGCCAAGGGGAAGATTTTCACTAAGTTGGATTTGAGAGAGGCTTACTACAGAGTTCGAATTAAGGAAGGGGACGAATGGAAGACTGCCTTCAATTGCCCTTTGGGTTGTTTCCAGTTTAGGGTGCTCCCATTCGGGCTACAGGAGACACCGGCATGCAATTGATTAATGAGGTGCTGCATGAACATCTTTACAAGGGGGTCCTGGTCTACCTGGATGACATTCTCATTTACACGGAAACCATGGAAGAACATGTGAAAATAGTGCGATCAGTCCTGCAAAAAGTCAGGGCTGCTGAACTGTATGCTAAATTGTCAAAATGCGAGTTTCATCAGAGTAAAATTGACTATTTTACATATCGCATGAGGGCATTGAAATGGATCCGGAGAAAGTCCAGGCAGTCATGGAGTGGGCGCCCCCACGCACCCGTAAGCAGCTGCAAAGTTTCCTAGGCTTTGCTAACTTTTATCGGCAATTCATTCCCTCTTTTGCTAAAATTGCATTGCCCATTACCAATCTCCTAAAGACAAAAGGAGAGGCAAAGCCAAGGCCTAGTCGCCCCCTGGAGTGGACCATGGAGTGCCAGGCAGCTTTTGAGAAACTTAAACGATTGTTTGCGGCCGAACCTGTACTTAAGCACCCCGACATGGACGCCCGTTTTGTAGTCCAGGCCGATGCCAGCGACATGGCTGTGGGGGTGGTACTACTTCAAGCAAACGCTGATGGAACTCTACAATCCTGCGCCTACACTTCCCGTAAATTAACTGAAACCGAAAGGAGGTGGGCAATATGGGGAAAGGAAGCTTTTGTGGTCCGATGGGCCCTTTTAACCTGGAGGCATTTCCTCGAAGGGGCAAAACATCCTTTTGAAGTGTGGACAGACCATAAGAACCTAGAGGCCCTAAAAACCCCAAGGAAGTTGTCGCCCAAGCAAGTCCGTTGGGCACAACACTTTAATCGATTTAATTTTTCTCTGTGCTACCTTCCTGGGGGGAAGAACTTTATGGCTGATGCCCTATCCAGATTGCCCCAATATAATAGCCCATGGCCGGAAGTAATCCGCCCGGTAATCCCCTCCAAACAATTGGCTGCTCCCGTGGTCACCAGAACCCAATGGAAGTTGGACCTGGATCTCTCCACTGATTTAAACGCGCAACTAAAAGAAGCGCTAAAAACTGATGACTGGTTCATGTCTCACTCGAATGAGTGTACTGTTCGTGATGGCCTCGCCTGGGTGGGGGCTAAACTGTACGTCCCTTCTAGTCTTAGGGAGGTTGTATTACAACAGGCCCATGATTCAAAAGTCGCGGGACACTTTGGGTTCATGAAAACATTACACTTAGTTAAACGGCAGTTCTGGTGGCCATCTTTGAAAAAGGACGTAGAAGCTTATGTGGCTAGTTGTCCTGTGTGTGCTTCTGCAAAGAGACCACCTGGTAAACCACAGGGGTTATTTCAGAATGTTGCTAGACCTGGTGCTCCTTGGAAGGAAATATCCATGGACTTCATCATTGAACTACCCGAGAGTGGGGGAAATACAGTCATTTGGGTAATCACAGACTTGTTCTCTAAGCAGGTACATTTTGTACCCTGCTCCAAGATTCCGTCAGCAAAAATGTTGGCTAAACTGTTTATTCAACATGTGTATAGATTACACAGTGTCCCTGAATGGATAATTTCGGACAGGGGAGTCCAGTTCACCTCCCACTTCTGGAGGGAGTTCCTAAAGTTGTTAGGCTCCGCCCAAGAATTAAGTTCCGCCCATCATCCGCAGACAAATGGGACTTGTGAACGGACTAACTCGGTTTTAGAACAATACCTCAGGTGTTATGTAAATTATCAGCAAGATAACTTGGTAGACTTACTGCCATTCACAGAGGTCGCTTATAATAACTCCGTCCATAGTAGCATGGGTTTTATCCCATTCAGGGTGGTTTCTGGTCAAGACTTTGTACCCATTCCAGAACTGCCGCAAGAGAAGCCTCAAATACCTTCTTTAGTGGAGTGGATTGAGCAACTTCAGTTTACCTGGCCTGTTACTGATAAGGCGCTAGATGAAGCTCACCAAGCACATAAAAGACAAGCTGACAAGAAAAGAGTTAGACCGAAGGAATACCAAGTGGGACATAGGGTTTTCCTCTCAACTAAATACCTACAGACTACCCAGAAGTCGAAAAAACTAGGGCCTAAGTATCTGGGCCCTTTTCCTATTGTAAGAATTGTAAACCCAGTCACGGTACAATTAGAGCTGCCCAAAACCCTTAGGAGGATTCATCCTGTGTTTCACCTTAGTTTACTGAAACCTGAACATACCTCCTCTCTTCGACCAGATCAAACTCCCCCTCCTGTTCCCTTGCTCATCGAAGGTGAACAGCATTTCGAGGTTAAGGAAATCCTCGATTCTAGAAAAAATAGGGCCAAAACTAAAATTTTGGATATAAATTTATATGAAGGATTTTAAAGATTATTGTCAAGAAAACAGAATTTTTCTTATTGGGACTCAGAGATAATTACCGTATTTTTTGGAGTGTAAGACACACTTTCCCCCCCTAAAAGAGGCTGAAATTTGGGTGCGTCTTATAGTCTGAATGTAGCTTTTTCAAAGCTTTTTTTCAGCCCTAATGCGCTAGCGAGTGAAGCAATCTTCCACGCTTTGCCTGCTTTTCTCATTGCTGCTCCCTCCGATGATCAGCTGTGCTTTAGTAGCTGTTTTTCAGCCCTAATGAGGCGCTAGCGAGTGAAGCGATCTTCCGCGCTTGGCCTGCTTTTCTCATTGCTTCCCTCTCCAACGATCAGCTGTGCTTTAGAAGCTGTTTTTTTATCCCCAACCAGGGGATAAAAAGTGCACGCGCACGTTCAAAACCAGCGAACTAATGCGCTGAAGCTGACCACACTAAGGAGGCTAGCCAGATGAATACCTGGTAGGCAGAATTTTTTTTTCTATTTTCCTCCCCAAAAACTAAGGTGCGCCTTATATTCCGGTGCGTCTTATACTCTGAAAAATACGGTACTTAGGTGAAAAAATGGTAGATTGATTTTTTATGATAAAATAGAATGAGCTGGAAGGGACCTTGGAAGTCTTCTAGTCCAGCCCTCTGCTCAAGCAGAAGAACCTATACCATTTCAGATAAGTGACTGTCTAGTCTCCTCATGTGTTAATGTCAGCAAGATTGCTGTATACACAACAATGGATGAACAATGAGAGTCAGTTTGGTCTAGCAGTTAAGGCATCAGGGTAGAAACCAGGAGACAGTGAGTTATAGTCCCATCTTAGCCATGAAAGCCAGCTGGGGACCTTTGGCCACTCACCTCATAGGGTTGTTTGGGAAAATAGGAGGAAGAGGTATTAGATATGTTCGTCGCTTTGACTTATTTGTAAAAATAACAAAGATGGGGTATAAATAAAATAATTAAAAATGAAATCCCTACAGTGGATAAAGGGAATGTGAAAATGTCAGAATTCACTGAGATGGCAACACTGACTTCTTTGGTCAGAGAAAAAAACAATAAAAACTTCTGAAAGACTGGAAATGTATAGAGGTTTTGCTGAAAGAAGAAAGTAATTAATTGATTATTTATGCATTGGAAGGTTAAGAAAGACTAGGATTAAAGAGGGACTACAGGGACCTATGTAGCATCTAAGAGGAAAGGGATATTATAACTATATCTTGAAAAGAAGGTTGAAAGTCATACATTTCTTTTATGTTTTTTTAATGTTTACTTTAGTTTTTTCTTTTTTTCTTTGTACTTTTTGTTTCTTTTCCTTTATTTCCCTTTCTTTCTTTTGACTTTCTTACTTTACTACTTCATTTATGATTGCTTAGAATACAGTCTTTTGAGAAGTCAATCCAGTTTGTAGATTTGTGGGAGGATGACAATGGTGATGGTATTGTCACTTCCTAAAGCATGCTGACTTATGTTGGCTAAGGTGGGAGGTGTGATTTTCCTTTCTCCCACTTTTGATTTTCTTTCATTTTCTCACTGACAAGTGGGAAGAAACATCCAATACCTAATCCAGGACTGGAACAGTCTTTATTTTTATCTATTGTTAGAGGAATAAAGAGGCTTTAAGACCTGTTAGCCCAAGATTGGCTCTGCTGCAATGTTCCATCTATTCCCCCCCCCCAATCACCTGCCAACAAAACACAGCCAGCAGCACTCGTCTGCCAACAAGCACTGTGAGTATCATTTTGTAATGAAGCTCTGGCAGACAATAGAATATCAGTTCTATAACAGCTAATAGCTTATGCCAAATGTACTCAATTAGGCATGATAGAAAAAATACATTTAGTGTTACAGCCATAATTCTTGATATATTATAAAAGTATTTAAAACATTTCCTGCATATATATTGGTATGGCTCCTTTTGTGTGAATGTTTTCCCCAAAACAATGCCATGGCTAGCATAGCATAAGCATCTGCAGTCAGATGTAACGAGTGATGATAACTTTATGTGCGTATATGCTGTTGTTTGGGAGTTGGATTAAGCAAATCTGCCTTCAACATCGATTCTTATCAGCATCATAAGACTGTACTGAATATGGAATGAAATGCTCCTGAAATCAATTCAAGCGTTTAAAAGAATGGCATGGATATTGGTTCCTTGTAGTTTGTTCTATGTGGATGCAAAAATTATAGAGGCAGTGCCAGTGAAGTGGTACAAAATAATAAAACAAGTTCAATAGTAAAATCATTCTCAGAACAATAAAACAATTGAAAATAATTTTAAAATATCTATATTATCTGTATTAATCTAAATACCACAAAGCATTTGAACAATTGGAGCCATATGTTTGTGTCTCCAATGCTGAACAGTCTTTGGATTGCGAGTATATTTTCTTTGTTCAGAAGTCAAACCCTATGTGATTGAGATAGAATATCTAAAAGTATTAAATCTTAAGGTTGAGTTAATACATGTACTTTCTTCCTACAGAAATGGAACAATATTTTAAACATTAGTTTCACTGCATGCCCAAAAACATAAATACAAAAAGGTCATTTCTAAAAATCTGAATTTTTTGAAGTGGGTTTTTAAAAAATTTCTTAAATAAAGCAAAAACAGTAACTATAAGAGCATTTTAGTAACCCCTGTTTTTTTCTAGCCCTCCTATTCCCCCCCGCCCCCGCCACTAAATGCTACTTAGATGTTTTTTATAATTTACTTTGGACGTGCAAGAACATGAGCAAGTGGTTAGAAGAGACCCAAACTCATTGGTAGCCTGAAATTGCAATGAACAAGGACATACATACGGTTCCGGAGCTTCTAAGATTGTTGGCTGAGCAGGGCAAAAATAGCCAGAGAAATGACTGAAGCCTGGGAAACAGGCCCCTTGTCAGTCAATGGGAGTGCTGATTTAATCACCAACTTACCAGGTACTTAGGAACCAAGGGCATGGCCAGCACAAGGAAACAACAATTAATGAATTAATAGCTGGCAATCAACATCCTAATTAATAACTAAAAGCCACATACAACTAGGGACCGTATATAAATACAACATGTAGAACAGCCCACTACACATATTCTGGAGAGAGGGACATTCCCTGAGGATGTGTTCCAGCATGAGCCTGAAAGCTTGGAAGAATAAACCTTTAGACCTGGTGACTGACTCAGATTGGATCTTGTTACTTTGGACATTATTACTCATTTATATTTGGATTATTACTACTATTAAAAACATTCTCTTTTTCTTCAAAAATCATATTCTAAGTGTCCTAGCCTGCCTTGCTGTATGATAAGCTGTGTATAAGGAAATCATTCCTGCTGGAATTGGGTTAAACTTTTACCACAAATGTATACCCTCAGTTTTCCATTTCTTTATAGTCTTCACTTTTAGTCTCCCAATTCTGTACTGATAGCAAGATTTTTCTTTTCCAATATTGTACCAGATAGATTTCTTGCCACTGTCTCCATAGTCTCTAAAAATTATTCATCTGTAGTCATTTAACACTAAAACATAACTTAATCCTAGATATACCTTGAGTGTGGAAAAACAGAAGAAGATAAGTTTCACTGCAGAACTCTTCTTTTAAACAATAGAAGAATTCAATTGGTATTATAGAGATGATGTTGCTTGTCTGGAGTGGGTGACTTGGTCATCTTTGCAAAGGACACAGTTGTGTTTTCCCATACAATTTTAAGTAAGAGTCAAGCAGATGTCACTCTTCCCAACAAATTTTATTTTGAGGTGAAGCACAGCTGGGCAAAATTAAGATAGCAAGAATTATATAGACTTAAGTATGATGTTTTCATATTAATAGTAAATAAAGAATCTTTGAAATTGCAAGAATTTCAACCCTCATTTATTATTGAATTCACTAGGGTGGAATCTCTTGGGACATTTTCAATAGTTTCGTAGATTTCTTGTCACCTGGACTAAATTGAAATATCCCACCTATAGACTCATCTATCTTGGTTGTTTATGTCCAATGTTCCTTCCATTACTCTCACAGCCTCCCCACAGTCTCTTAATACTTAATTCAATTTTGGCATGATGTAACATATTTTCCCAGAATTATTAGGCAATAAAAGTGTATAAACCTCCAAATTATTTACTCAGGGACAACAGTCATCTCCATGAACTAAAGCAGTGTATGACAACTGTTGCTAAGTTCAGTTTCAGATCTGCTCTGAAGAAATTAGCAGCAAGGATAGCAAAATATCAGCGTATATTCATTGCCCCACACATAATTATAGTGATAAAGAGCAGATGTGAAAATCTACATTCTATAATATTCAACTTGAGCTAAATGAATTGACATTCATATTAAGGACAGTTCTAGTGTTACTTCTCTTTTATTCTTTGGCTATCAAAGGATTTCAGTTGAGAATAATAAGCAATTGGGCTATTTATATAACACGGTTGAGACATCAAATGTGTTTTCTATAATCAAATTGCCAGTACTTTTTTTCAAACAGTTTGTAACAACATAGTTCAATCTTCTAAATCAATTTACTGGGAGGCAACTCTATCTTAATCTTATTGAACTTCACTTCTGGAACATTCTACTTTCCTCTTTCCAAGTTTACCTTTCTCCTCATGTACAGTATATCATGTTCTCTGTGGCTTTGGCTTACCAGCCACCTCGATCTAGAACACTCATACATGCTCAAACATAATTCCAAAATTCTGGAATCATTTTAGTTAATGTTACACTGGCCGCAAGCCTTTCACCCTACCAACATCCAGGCAAATGCAATCCAGTCTGAAGTTGCAAGATTCCAGTTCCATTCACCCAGTGGTGTTCCATCTTTTTTTCTTTTTTTCTTTTTTCTTTTTGCTATGTGATCGGGCAGTACTCTTCATATGAACAACCAGATTAGTATTTTCAAGTTTACCATGGAATGTGATAGCTGTATTTTGATCATTTGAGAAAGGAGTTCAACATAATGAACTAAAACCTATTGTTTGTGGTAGAGAAGGAACAGAATACATTCTGAAACTGTCATTGTTATTTAGTAGCTATAATAGTTATAATAGAAAATCTTGAATGGTCAGATCCATCCTTTGAAGCAGAACAGACAAGATAGCAAACTTTATTCCCAATGAAAGAGCCCTTACAAATCTGAGACATATTTTTAAATCCATATCGACTACCTAAAAGGGGAAGTTTTCTTTTACCCCTTGTTGAGTAAATTTCAGTTTCTCTGATCCTTATTTAAAAGGGCCTAAATAGGGAAGGCTGGGTCAACCTTATCATTACAAGCTGCCATTAACAGTGGGATACCACAAACATTTTTAGTCTAGATATAGTGCAAATTTAATCTGTTCTGTTAGCTTATAGTTTAGCATGTATGAATTCAGTTGGTGATTTGAGTAAATTATAGTTAACTGTGGATATTACGTGAACACAGCAACTGAAACAAGGGAGTGGGGTGAACAATGTTAGCTAAACTATGAAAGTTTCGTCATATTTGTCTTCCTAGAACTAAGGTCCTAGAAATAAAGATTTTGATTTCTCTTCTGTAAACTACAGCACATTGACTTAATAGCATATACGAGGTATGTGTATTTCTTCAAAACTGCTGGAGAAGATAGCAACAATCACTATGATTATTATCATAGACTAGAGGGGCAAGGAAATGGATTGCAGGAAAGTGTTTTTTTTAATGGAAAATACTACAACCGTAAATCTAAAGTATGTTTTCTTTCAGTAGAATTTCTTGTCTGCTTACTCATGGTTGCCCTTAGACATGAGAACTCAAGCTTGAGCACACAGCTCAACAATCAGGATCACATTTTGGAAATTCTATTTGCTTACTTCTTAGATGCCACTCTGGGAAAACAAAAGTGTACAGTGGGGAAAGGAATGGAACAATTCTGTTATGTAAATCAGAAATTAAGCAAACGTGCCAGCAATATTGTGCATTACATAGCCTGTTGCCTTGCATTGTGGGCTTCTGTTATTTTTTTTTTCCTATTGCTCTTCTGACCCCACTTTTCCACTCCACTCTGTTTTATCTACATATTTTTAACACTCAAAGCTTATTTTTTAAAAAATTAGCAGGTGAACAAAATGTTCCTTGAGCTTACTTTCTGTCTCATCTTGCATTCAATATCCTAGTCCTGCCAGCCTGATGATGGAGTTGAAACATTCAGAAATCAGCATCTCATAATTTCCATGCCACTTCAATCTAGCCTCTGTTGTCAGGTTGCACTAGCGGTGTATTATGAGTCAGCCGTGACAATGTAGATGCCTGAAGAGAGGGATAGAAAGGCATAAGGGTTCTGAAACACCACAACTGAGAGATCAGAATTTCCTTGGCCATTATTATTTCAACCATCAATATTCTTCCTTCTAAATCTTCATATATATTTTTTGATTGAACTTTTTGTTTGATATATAAAACCACTCCTCTTTTCAATTGATCTGCTAATGACGTATATAGTTTAAACTTTAAAAAAGTGTTGATGGTAGCAATTTATGCGCCAAATGATAACCAAGAAGAATTTTATAGAAAACTACATACAAAAATAATTGAATATGAATATGAAGATATATGTATGTTAGGAGACTTCAATGCGATTGTAGATAAAGAATTGGACTATAGATCAACTAAAATAAACAAGAAACAGAGAAAGATACTTCCCAAAACATTTTTTACAATGATGGACAAATTAGCATTACAAGATGTATGGAGACAAAGGAATTTAAAAGAAAAACAATATACTTTTTATTCAAACAGACATTTATCGTGGTCAAGAATAGATATGACATGGATGTCATTAGAACTGTTGTCCAAAATAGAGATGATTGAAATCCAACCAAATTTATGGGCAGATCAGAATCCAATAACATGGAAATGGAAATGTTCTGTCCCCAGCGACGAGCCACCAATAATACACACACACAAACTTTCAAACAATCTTCTTTTACTCAGAAGAAAGATCTCCTAATACTTTCTTAGGAGCCGGGGAACACAAAATAAAGTCCAGCTTGTTAATATGTACTCTTAACAGCTGGCCGGAGTCCGATAG
>QLTV01000981.1:1664306-1677578 GCA_003457575.1 Thermophis baileyi
AACAGAAAACTTTTTCTTGTGAAATGCAAGGAAAGAAGGGGGGGAAAGGGGGGGAGGAAAAGGGGGGAAAATCATAAACCGGAAATGTATTGATTGACAAACACATTAAGAGAAAAGAATTAAGTCAAAGGCTATAAATGGAATAAACTGGGAATAAAGTAAGATTATGTAAAAAAATTCAGGGTTGCTGGAAGACCATCCCAGAATGGAGAAAGTACAGCAAAGAAGGAGGAAAGGAGGGGCATGAGAAGAAGGAGAAAGTAAGAAGAGGAGGGAAGAGAGGGGTGGAGAGTCAGGGGAGAGGGTAGGAGGGGAAGTAGAGAAGAGAGGAGAGAGGGAAGGGAAGTAGTGTAGGAGGAGAAGGAGGGAAAGAATGGAATGGAAGGAGGGGCTGTAAGATAAGAAAGGGGGGATGGGGGAAAAAAGCAACCCTGAACTAAATAAAGCAATAAGATAAAATATAAGAAATATGTATAAAATATGTAATGAGTATATAAAAGAATGAAATGAGAAATGAGCTGATAAATACGTGAAATGTCTATATGGAAAGATAAATAAAAAAATTTCAAAAAAAAAAAGAATTTCCTTGGCCATGTTTGCTATCACTTCTGCAGGTCCAAGATTTCTATCTAGTTCCACGGAATGCATCACATTGTGAAAAAAGTTTGTCTTTCAGGATTGCATTATGCTGATATGAAATGTTATAAGCTCCTGTCTCTTTTCTTATTGCTATCAAAATTACCCATCTTACTGTGGCCCCAGAGGATTTTGTGGAAAAGGAGGGGATCCCTCACTCTGAAAATGTCAGGACTCATGGGTCAATCTGAAGAAATAAAAAAAAAAATCTCTTGCAGTCAAAGACCAGCAAGAGCCCCATGTTCATCTCAACCTTTTTCTTCTCCTGGCATTACCTCATTTGCTGCTTTTTCTTCCTCATTAGATGCTCAGTGTTCATTGACAGGAGAGGGCTGTAAGTAGGTTCTCATGGGCTATATGCTGGTCTCACAGTCAGGATGTTGGGGAACGGGAGTAGCAATAGCACTGGCATTTAGATTTATATACCACTCCATAGTGCTTTACAGCACTCTGAGCAGTTTACAAATGTCAGCATATTGCCCCCAACAATTTGGGTCCTCATTTTAGTGACCTCGGAAGGATGGAAGTCTGAGTCAATCTTAAGCCAGTCAGGATCGAACTTCTGGCTGTGGGCAGAGTTAGCCTGCAATACTGCATTCTAACCACTGCGCCACCGTGGCTCTTACAATGGCGATCAGGATTGGAGACATTAGTGGTTGGTGTTGTTCAATTGTGACTCCCTGAAGAGAGGCAACTGAAAAGGAAGAAAAAATAAGTGGGTATTTTAAGTCTTGGTTTGATCATTTTTCCTTTGTTGTTGTTACTGTTTTGTATTTTAATTTCTTTTTTTGAAGTTTTAT
Source organism: Thermophis baileyi (assembly GCA_003457575.1). Classification (NCBI taxonomy): domain Eukaryota; kingdom Metazoa; phylum Chordata; class Lepidosauria; order Squamata; family Dipsadidae; genus Thermophis; species Thermophis baileyi. Next base: position 1,665,743 of record QLTV01000981.1, read on the forward strand.
AAAGTTTTTTAAAAGGCTTGGTTTAATCAGTGTTTGGAGTACTGGTATCTCTTTCCTTTGTCTTTTTTTCTGTTCCTCCCCCCCTCTTCATTTTCCTGACCAGTGAGGATGGGGTAGTTGATGTAATAAAGATTTGTTAATACTCCCCTGGTGCAAAATCTTAATGGAGTTTTTTCCAGTGCCATTTATATTCAGTTAACATGATTAGGAGTTGCTGAAAAGAATGATAAAGAACGTTGACTAGATGGTTAATTGGATCAGATGCATGGTCGGAATAGAGCAATTGGGTTTTGGAAAGATAAGAGTTGCAATGACTATGTTTAAATTAGTTTTTTCCCCCAGATTTTTCAGTAGCTGGGGGTACTGTATAGGATGGATATAGTTTATACAGTATTTAAAAAGGTGAATCGTTAATATTTTCTTTCCTAGCTGATAGTGACTTCCATCCTTATTTGTATCAAACACATTATATTTTGACTACTGAAACTAATACTGTATTCTGTATTCTGTTGACATCATAAGAACCAGTGTAGATCTGATTACATCTCTCAGAAACATTAACTATTACTTTTCTAAACTGTTTATATTTACATTTTCATTAAATGCTTTTTATCCTAGAATTTATGAAAATAATTGTCAAAGTACAGAAAATGGTTGGTGAACTACCAAGCCTCTTTAGTATCACATCACTTAAATTAGGGCAATGTCAATCGGGGAGATAGAGCGTTTGGTAAGACAAATATTACTTTGGCTTTATCTGTAGAAGAAAGAATGTATAAGCATATTAATACACAATTGAACAAAGGAACCTAATTTTGATGGGATATGTGATCTTTAAATACAAATATGTGACAGGAAATGAAGATGACACAACCCTTTGAAGTGTGAATCCCAAAGTGGAGATTATAATGATAAGAGCAGAGAGGTGTTAAATTACTGTATTTAGTCATCCTTGGTCATAATTAAAAATGGAAACAAATTTTTAAAAATCTGTTATTGCAAGCTACTATTGAGCAAAATGAAAATGCTTAACTAACATTTGATGGTTTTATTTGTTGACATGATTCATAATAAATCATTAAATATTAATGGTAAATTTATAATTGGATAGATCAACTTTAGAATAGAATAGAATAGAATTTTTTATTGGCCAGGTGTGATTGGACACACAAGGAATTTGTCTTGTTGCATATGCTCTCAGTGTACATAAAAGAAAAGATAAGTTCGTCAAGAATCATAAGGTACAACACTTAATGATAGTCCGGGTACAAATAAGCAATCGAGTCATAGTAGGAACCAGTCAATATAAATTGTAAGAATACAAGCAACAAAGTTACAGTCATTTGTGGGAGGAGATGGGTGATGGGAATGATGAGAAGATTAATAGTAGTGCAGACTTAGTAAATAGTTGACAAATAAAAATTATTATAGATATATCTCTATAAGATGAAATTGTATTAACTATCTTTTAGCTTTCCTTTGTTTGCTATATTGTCTTTTATAGAGGTTAGTTCACATATCACACTAAGCCATAAGATTTACAAACCACAGAAACTACCGTAGGTTGACACAACACACTAGCCAAAAGCAGCACTCCATTTTACGATTTAATATGCTGTATGAACCAGCTAATACTGTACCGGTATATGTGGCAACCTAGCTTCATATGACCATGAAGTATTTGTCAGCTTATAAAAAGCACCTAAAAACAATGTTGGCAAATCTAAAAATACATTTGATTTTATGCTGCATTTGATTCCTGATAACTTCATAGATGTGTTCATTTAGCAGCAATACAAAAGTCATACAAAAGGCACTATTTTCTTTTTCCTTCAAATTCTAAACTATTTTTTTGTCTTAATAACACTACAAATAATAAAAATAAGCAAGCTATAAAAACAAATTTGAACTGAAAATGTATATTTATCACAGAATCAATTACCTTTTGCTCCTAGTTGAGATTCTGCTTAGTCCATAAGCATTCAGCTCCTTACTTAAGGTCTAACCTTGTCAAGAAAATCCCAGTAGCTCCTTCATGGCACTTGTTGAAAAATATCTTGACATAGGACTTTTGTTGGGAAGTGTGGGTCCAACAGCTCCTGAGGCATCTGGGTTTCTGGCAAACTGATTGGAACTCCCCAAACTTGGTAAGTAATTACTGAATAAGTATGCTCTGTCCCATATTTGAGTAGACCAGGTTGCCCTGATAAAAAACACTTACTCTCCCCCCTGGTATAGCCAACAAAGCTAGAAGAGCCTGTGGCTTAGGGGTTAATACATCTACCTAATATGTAAGTAGCCCGGGTTCCCAGAAGGATATGGCTAGCTGACGAGAGCTTAATAGCTTGAAATAGATCTATACTAGTCTCCCTTTATTTCTTTGTTGGTAAATATAAAATTTAACACAAAAAATAGTTTGTTGTGAAAGCGACTGCCTGTGAAGGTTCCTGGATTGGGGCTGAAAGGCGAAAACGGAAGCAATATGCTCTGTCCCATATTTGGGTAGACCAGGTTGCCCTGATAAAAAAACAATCTCTCCCCTGGTATAGCTGACAAAGCTAGGAGACCCCGTGGCTTAGAGGTTAATATATCTACCTAATATGTAAGTAGCCCGGGTTCAAATCCCAGAAGGGTATGTCTAGCACATAATACAAAAAATAGTTTGTCGTGAAAGAGACTGCCTGCGAAGGCTCCTGGATTGGGGCTGAAAGGCGAAAGTGGAAGCAGTATGCGCCGTCCCATATTTGGGTAGACCAGGTTGCCCTGATAAAAAACAATTACTGAATAATTAGAAAGCAATTGTTGGACAGTCTGTAAGGACCTGCCTCAGCTAACGTCTCAGGAAAGCAAGGCCCTTGAAACAAACGGTATTTTAAAAGGAACTTTTACTGAGAGAAGTGATTACAGAGAAGTTAGGCAGAGTCTGAAGATTCCCGCGTAAAGCGTTAAGCTAATTTCCCCTGTTCAACCCCCACCCAGTGCCCCATGTCCACCAGTAGCCAATATGATGCCGCAAAGGTTTTATGAGAACTCCGAGGCGGGATGGTGATAACAGGTCATCCCCGGGGTGCCACAGCCTTGGGTAACAGGTTGGAACTGGCTGGGGGGGATCCATCCTGATGGCCCAGTCCCCCTCCCTAATTCCCATGCAGTTACAGCAAAAGCAAAAGTATTCAACCCCAAGAAGCATCCCCCTCCCTTTCAGAATGGCGGCATTCTGACAGGGACCTGACATGCTGCCCCCCCAAAAAAGAGGGAGATCCGCACCTGGAGGAAAGAAAATAATAAGCAGGGAAAAGAAAACTATTATGGTCATTTTGGTTTATCAGGGTATTGGTTGTGGAACTGTTTAAGCAATCTAGGGGCCTTAATGTGTTCTTTTATCTACCCACTCATTCTGGGACCCAGGAAATATTGGGCATTGCCCCTGTGCATGCATGAATCAAGGATCTCTTTAATTTCAAAATGTTGTTCCCCTTTCACCATAAATGGTTTGGGTACATGTGGAGAGGTTGGTCTTAATGGGGAAATCACCTCAGGTTTTAATAAGCTGCAGTGGAAAATGGGATGAATTCTCAACAACTTTGGCAACTCTAGTTATACTGTAACCAGGTTAATAATGTATTTGATGGTAAAAGGTCCTACAAATTTATGTCCCAACTTGAGGTTTGTAAAGATTGGAGGAACCGAGTGGATAAATACACTCGGTCCCCAACATGGAATTTTTTAGGTTCAACCCTCTTTTTATCAGCCTGGATTTTATAAGCCTCCCTGGCTTCAGCATGTGCTTTACACACAACTGGCCATGTGTTTTGCAGCTGGCCCATCCACTGTTTTAATGAAGGAATTACTAGATCTTTTACTGGTAACTCAGGCATAGGCTTGAACTCTTGCTCCATCGCCACTTGGAAAGGGGTAAAACCAGTGCTGCTGTGCACTGCATTGTTGTAGGCCACTTCAGCAAACATCAAGAGGTTGGTCCAATTGTCCTGTTGGTAGTTTATAAAGCATCTAAGATACTTTTCCAGAACCAAATTCATTTTCCCGGTCCCGCCATTTGTTTGTGGATGGTGACTAGAACTGAGTCCCTGATCGGTACCTAATAAGTCCAAAAAGGCTCTCCAGAACTTAGAGGTGAATTGGACCCCCCTGTCGGAGATTATTCATTGTAGTGTTCTGTGTAGATGGAAGACGTGGTGTAAACATTTTTGCTAAACCTTTTGCAGTGGGTATCTTCTAGCTGTCAAGCCTGAATTTAATTGGGGTTTGGGATTGCTGATATCCTTGGACATCCTAGTATGAATTCAGCTTGACACAGCTTGGGACTGGAGGGGGATGGAGCTTTCAGTCAAAACATCATTCCTAGCTGATGAGTCAGCCACATTCCACCGTCTGGCTGACCCGAGGAGAAGGAGGAGAGATGTCACTGAGCAGCCAGCTCCCATCTTGTTTGGACAATGTGACCAATGTTTTGGAAACTTGAGAAACTAGAAACTTATATTGAAGTGAAAAGCCTGGGAACGTTAGTATTGGCTTTTCACAGTTAGTTCCAATATGGTGTGTCCTAATAAATTTGTACTTTGAGAAATAGTAATGGTTCGGGTTTCAATTTGTGATGGATGCATTAGTTGGAACCTGACACTAGCATGGAATAAAATGCACTTGTTTTGAAAATATGTCTGTCACGACCCAAATTACTGTATTTACCGTGCTTTTGGGAAGCTCTACAATGAAATCCATAGAGATCTCTTTCCAGGGTGCTGAAGGCTCGGCCACAGTTTGGAGGAGTCCTGATGTTTTCCCTTGTCTTCGCTTTGTCGATGCACAAATAAGGCAACTGGAAACATAGCTTTCAATGTCCTTTTTGAGGGAGGGCCACCAAAACTGTCTCTTGATGAGATGCAGACTTTTCACAAACCTGAAGTGCCCTGCCAGTTTCGAGTCATGACATGACTGCATAATTTTAAGTCTCTGACTAGTGGGTACATATAGTTTGCCTCCCACCCAGGCCAGTCCATCCTGGATAGAGCAGACATTTTTATGGCTACCAAACCACTCGTCATTCTCTAGGGCTTTCCTGAAAACAACCACTGTAGCACTGTCCACTGACAATTTCTCCTGCTGAGCCCTCGTGGTTATTTGGACAGCTAATTTGTGCGATGGGAGTAACGGTTTAATTATTTCTGCTTTAGCACTATTATATTGAGGCATTCTTGACAAAAAAACTATCTTACTCGAATTCAGATAGACAGCTACAGGTTTTTTGCATCAGTTTCTGTCAAGTACATTAAAGAAGAGGAAATGCTTCTGTTAACCAAGACTTTGTAGGTGAGAAGTGAAAAATATGTAGAGAACATAAATATTATTTGGATATCAAGAATGTCAAATGGAACTATTTAAATGTAGCAGTTTTAATGAGCAAACTACTTATAGATACTTATGGAGACAGACAATTCAATTCAGACATTACTTAATCACAGACACATTTTACAATTTCAATTTAAAGTAATTATGTAGAGCAGAAATGAATAATTTACTTAGTTTTTCTCTAATGAAATTACTCAGTAATGGGTTTCACTTACCTTTGCTACCGGTTCGGAGTGGCTGTGGGTATTGCCTCCTAAAGACTATGTCGAGATGTGCGTGCGTGCTTCTGCGCATGCACAGATTGTCCGTGATGACGTCCAGGTGGATGGGCGGAGCCTCCCGCTGCCACCGCTACCGGTTGCTTGTCTAAACTAGAGACATTCAGCAAATTATGCTCCATTTCAGGCACACATAATATATCATTAAACCTCTTTTCCAGATATGGAATTTGCACACTGCCTCTTCCAATGACCTTAGCCTTCTGGCCATTTGCCAAGGCTACTGCATCTCCACCAGCTGGATCCATTCTGAAAAACAATTTAGAATTATTAACAATTGTTTGACTAGCCCCACTGTCTATTAACCATTTATCTCTGCTATTGCAATAGCTAACTTTTGCCACAGCAACTTGTCCATCAGTTGATTTTCTTCCTTGCAAACAGTTTCTGTCTTGCAAATAGTTTCTTCCTTGCAAATAGTTTTTCCTCTGCAAACAGTTTTTCTTCAAATGTGTCTTTTCACCAGATGAAACACCGCTGTTGTTCCTGGTCTTTCTGTTTAGAAAATCTTTGCTGGCTGTTTTCTTGTCTCTTCTACTACTTTTCTCTTTGCAGACATCTTGTCTGTTGCTCTGGTCTCTGCAGACAGCCAGTCTGTTACATTTTTCTCTCTACTCCTTGGGCCCCCACCTCAGGAATTTCTCCTTGTGGCTTTTTCTAAAATGGCGTTTCTGCTCTTCGGAAATTAAACAGGCTTTTAGGACCTCCATATGCAACTCCTGCTCTGGTTTGCACTAAAAAAACTACTGAAACAATGTCCCACGTTTCATCAAGCCTATTTAACACCAACAGCACTTTCTGAGATTCAGGAATCTTCATGCCACACTGTTCTAACTCAACAAATAGAGTCTGCATGTGTACAAAATGCTGCTCCACAGAATCATGTGGTTCAAGCCGGGCTCTGTACAATTTTCTCGATAATTGAACAATATTGCATGCTGATGCACTCACATGCACACTTCTTAATTTCAGCCAGACCTCCTTTGCAGTCTTTAAATCAGCTACATTCAATAATTTTTCATCTTCTAAACTTAAGATGATGTAGGCCAGTGCCTTATCATGCTGCCTTTGATCTGCAGCTGCTAATGGCCTCTGGGGTGGATTAACAACAATATCCCAGAGCTCCTTAGCCTTCAGGAAACATTCCATCTTTGCAGCCCAAATAATATAATTCTTCTGTCCCAATCGAGGCAGAGAGCTCTCCTTGAATTCAACAGCCATCCTGCAATCTTTCTCTGCCTTGTTCTCTTTTACTATAACACAGGCAGTCCTTCAGCTTAATTACTGTTCAGTCTTTCTATGTGTTCTGGGCCCATAACCTGTTAGAGTTTGCAACAATCCAACCAACACACAAGTAAATAATTCAGCAGGATTCATTATATAAGAAACTTCTTTATATACAATACCATACAGCAGAAGCCAGAACCAGAACTCAGAATCCAGAAGCACAGAAGTAATATTCACAGAATATATAATACAGAGGCACTCATATATATACAGATCAGTGAACCTAAGCCACGCCCAGGCTCCGAGCCGTCTGGGTCACCAAACAGTCCCCATTGGCTGACCTGTTACCATGTCTATCCTAATTCATGAACTCTCACACACTGACACATCATCATCATCATCAGTAGTTAGCATACAAATACAATCCTCCATTCTATATGCACATCCTTTAGCAATGTTGTCTTCATTTGAAATATATCTGTTTAATTAATAGTGCAGACAAAACGGCCTCTCTGAAAGCTTCACAACATCATCATTAACATCATCAGTAAGGATGCTGCAAATACACTTTGTAGGATATAGATCACCTCTGCAGTCATCTGTAGAATCCTCATCACTTGAGATATATGTTAAACACGGTAGATGCGCATCACAGTTATATCCAGGAACAGAGTCTGCTTAAATATAAAAACATAACTTATTACTGTACTACAGTGACCGGCAGGTATTTTACTGCTAACATATAAAATTATCATCAACATCAACATCATCATTATCATCAATATGTAAAGTAAAAAACACAATGTATTCTTAGATTACACCCATAGCTGTCTGCATACTCTTCATCACTTGAGATGTATGTTATTAAGGAGGGATTGGTGTTATGGCTACAACGTGGAACAGAACCTGCAAAATGTATTAATTCATTACCTATTACTACAGCATCATCATGTATTTACTGTTCAATATATAACAAAATATATAACAAAAGTTTACTTACCCATACCAGTTCCTTGGACAAGAGATAAAGAGCATCTCCTCGTCATTTCACAGGCTGCTTGGTAAGTACCGCCAAGGTTGGCCACATCTTCCCGTTGCCCCGCATCATGTACATTACAGCATGGTAGGTGACATTCAAACAAAATATGTCTGAAGTAGCTCAATTCTTTATCAGAAATACAACAACACACTTTACTGCAATCTGTGAAAAGAGGTCTTGACTTGGCCCATGATGTAGAAAGGTTAGCATCTCCTTTATTAATCCCTTCTAAGGGGTCCATGTTATTATTAAACGGTAGCTATGATTTAAATGGCTGAAATTTGCAACTTCCTGCAGTCTCCTTTTATCAGGCTATGAAAACCAGGACATGCCTGGGACAAGCCCAAACATGCCCTGAGCATGCCTGTCACATACGTGGCCACACACCTTGTGAGCACGTGTGCTAACAAGCCTCTACAGCACTGATCAGAATGCTACCCCCCAGGGAAAGTCCGAACATGCCCTGTGCACAGTTGTAATAAACACACATGCAAGTAAGGCCCACAGCACTGCTCTGACATATATTTGTAAGGGCCTGCCTCGGCTACCTTCCCAACAAAGTAAAACTCTTGAAACAGTTTACATTTCAAAAGGAACTTTTACTGAGAGATAGTGATTGCAGAGAAGTCAGGTGGAGTCTGAAATTCAGGCGCAAAACATTAGGCTAATTCCACCCCCTTAATCATCCCCCCCAATACTCCGTGTCCATCTGTAGCCAATAAACTGCTGCAAAGGTGTTGTGAGAAACTCCGAGGCTGGATGGTGAGAGGTCATCCTCAGAACACTGCAACCTTGAATACCCAGCTGGAATCGGCAGAGAGGGAGCAGTGCCACTTCTCCCCCCCTCACTTCCCAAGCAGTGACAGCAAAAATGAAAGCATGCAAACCATTCCACCCACAGTGCTCCCCCGCTCCAGAATGGATAGTATCTTCTTGGATAGTAGGTATTTCACCAATTTTATGTTCTCTGCAAATGTGATAAGCATTCTCCCTTTCTGGTAGGGTTAAGCTGACAGGCAAAGGTTCCCAGAGCAAAGATACCATTTGTATAAACAATCCACAACTGCTCAGTTTCAAAGCCATGAAGTGTCCAGCAAAGAGCCTGTTGAAAGGTGAAAGGAAGGAATGGGAACAAGTGTGACACTATGAAGGAGGGAAGGAACTGAACACTTCCTCTGGTGGATGCAATCAAGTTATAATCAATGTTAAAATAGAAGGGAGGAAGACTAAAGATTTGGTCAAACTAGCAGCAAGTTTCTAGGTTATAATTCATCTGGCCCTGAAGACAGAAACATAAATCTTCCCTAACCAAGAGATATACAAGCATCAAAGACAGAGTCAAAATAGGAATTTAGTAATTCTGCCTTCTCTTTGTTACTTGATAGCATTTTGTTGTCTTCATTGAGCAGGTAATATATTAAAGTTGTATAAAAATCTTTTCTTTTTCTTTAAAAACACATATCCATTGTTAGAGAACCAGTTTGGGGTAGTGATTAAAGGCACTAGACTAGAAGTCAGGAGACTGCAAGTTCTAGTCTTGCTGTTGAACCTCTCTCCCTCTCCCTCCCTCTCCCTCTCCCTCCCTCTCCCTCTCCCTCTCCCTCTCCCTCTCTCTTGCCTAAGAAGGCAAGTGCAAATACTGCCAAGAAAATGGCAGGGATCTATCCAAATAATCACCAGGTATAAAAACTGACTTGAATGCATAAAACACCCAAATCATAAATATGCAGATCACACATACACATGCACTTTGCACATCTCAGTTCATTCTGAGCTTTAAGTTTCTGACATTTCTGTAATCATGTATATATACTCTTCTTTAGATCTACCCCATCTATATGCACAATATATAGGGTTGTACAAAATGTTACCTATTATCCAGACCAAATAGTCATTTGTATGAATAACTTACAATAAGTTATTATAATTTGCTGTTCACTTTTGTCTGTCTTTGATTGTTCTTCATTTTGAGATTCGCATATAAATATCTTACATGCAAGAACTGACTAGGTTCAGTTCTTGTGCTAAACTATAAATATTTTGTTTGATTTTGGCTCAGTATGTTGTATGAGCTTAATCATTATGGTTTGGGCTCACTCAAAATTGTGGCTTATTCAAGAAATTGTGGATAAAATAGTAGCCTAGTATCAATGGTGAATACAGCCAATACAGGGTGAAGAAATTGAAACAACAGTGTAAATTAGAATCATAGAGACAGAAGGGCTAGTGAGGCCTTCAAATCCAACACCCTGCCCAGTGCAAAAATCTAAATTAAACATCCCAGATGTTTAGTCCATCTGACCATATTGAGAGTCTGATGAAGGTGGCCCTCATGTCTAGGTAATTGCTTTCATTGTTGAACCACTCTTTCTGTCAGGAAATTTTTTAATGTTCACTTGGAATCTGCCTTCCTGTAACCTGAAACAAGTACATATACATCAGAGGTGGGTTCCTCCCGGTTCGGACCGGTTCTCCCGAACTGGTAGCGACCCGCTGGTGATGTCACGATGACGTCACAGAGCCGGTTCGGTCGATGCCGGTCCGTGGATGCCGCCATCTTTTTTTTTTGATATTTTTTTTTGAATTTTTGTTTTTTTGAATTTTATTTTTTTTTTGGAATTTTTTCCGGGTTCTTTTTCTTCTGCGCATGCGCAGAAGCTGAGTTTCCGGCACTGCACATGCATCGCCATCTTGTTTTTGGCTTTTTTGGGGGGGATTTTTTATTTTTTTGCACTGCGCATGCATGCACGCTCCCATGCGGTGCACCCACGCGGCACACCCATGCGGCACGCCCACGTGGCGCGGGAGAAAGCGAACCAGCAGTGAGGTAAGTTAGAACCCACCCCTGATATACATGTCTTGCATTAAGGAATAAAAATAAATAAATCAAACACTTCTATGTGATATATTTGAAAAATGCCATCATATCACCCTTCTAAAACCTAAATACTATTTAAGTGTTGTGGGTTTATATCTGACCTCAACTTATACAGAAATTCTGCAGCTATGCCTTTTAGAAACATTCTATTTATTTGCTTTATATAATTATATAGGAGCCATTTTTGTGAAGAGGCAAAGTCTCAGGCAACTAAGGTGTTTAATGAAAGCTCTGGTGACACTTTCTCTCAAGGAATGCCATATTCTTTCTGGAAGAACAGCCATATTTAATGAAAATTCATAAGTGAGCTTGTGGCATTCCAGTTTGCATTTAAATAGAAATACATGGACTTCTGATCTAACAAGAGATGGGATTCCAGGTGGTACATGGAATCCCATCTCTTCGTTCGAGACTTAATCTTGGAGGAGGGGGCTGACCTGGCATGTATAACTGAGACCTGGCTGGGCCAGGAGGGGGGTGTTCCCCTCTCAGAGATGTGCCCAGATGGGTTTCAGGTATTGTATCAGCCGCGACTTCAGGGAAGGGGTGGAGGAGTGGCAGTCATTGTCCGTAAGAGTCTTTGCCCTCGCAGGATCCCTGCCCCGGAGATTGTTGGGTGTGAGTCTCTCCTCTTGAGGTTGGACCCAGGGGTTCAGTTGGGCTTGTTGTTGACGTACCTGCCTCCCAGCTGCGTTACAACAGCCCTGCCTCTGCTGCTAGAGGCGGTAGCCGGGTTGGCGGTGGAGTTCCCTAGGCTTATTGTACTGGGGGACTTCAACTTGCCATCACTTGGCGAACTCTCGTATGCGGCTCAGGAGTTCATGGCTTCCAGGACAACCATTTACCTGACCCAAGTAGTTCATGTTCCGACTCATAGGGGGGGACACACACTTGACCTGGTGTTTCTCTCTGGGCAATGTAGACATGATCTGGAATTAAGGGGTATAGATATTTCTCCCTAGTCGTGGTCAGATCATTTCCTGCTGAGGTTAGACTTTAGGTCGCTACTCCCCCATCGCAGGGATGCGGAACTGATTAAATGGTTCC
>QLTV01000981.1:1678933-1704307 GCA_003457575.1 Thermophis baileyi
TATATCAAGAATAGTTAGACAAAGCAAGATTTAGAATCAAGCAAGGTTGAATTGGAAAATAGATTATTGTAACGCGCTCTACATGGGGCTACCCTTGAAGAGTGTTCGGAGACTACAGTTGGTCCAGAATGCAGCTGTGCGAGCTGTCGTGGGTGCACCTAGGTACACCCACATTACACCAATCCTCCGCGAGCTGCACTGGCTTCCTATTGGTTTCCGGGCACAATTCAAGGTGTTAGTTATTACCTTTAAAGCCCTGCATGGCTCAGGGCCAGGTTATCTTCGAGACTGCCTTCTACCACATAGCTCCCAGTGACCGGTAAGATCCCACAGAGTTGGTCTTCTCCAGATCCCGTCAGCTGAATAGTGCCAGTTGGCGGGCCCACGGGGGAGGGGCACACTTCAAGGTGTTGGTTACTACCTTTACAGCCCTGCATGGCTCAGGGACAGGTTATCTTCGAGCCCGCCTTCTACCACATAGCTCCCAGTGACCGGTAAGATCCCACAGAGTTGGTCTTCTCCAGATCCCGTCAGCTGAATAGTGCCAGTTGGCGGGCCCACGGGGGAGGGCCTTCTCTGTGGTTGCCCCAGCTCTCTGGAACCAGTTACCTCCTGAGATCCGGACTACCCCCACCCTATTGGCCTTTCGGAAAGCTGTGAAGACCTTGGGAGTTGGGCGGCATAAAAATGCAACAAATAAATAAATAAATAAATACTCCAGTGTCCCATTCCACTAATCTTGTGGGAAATTGCAATTATGCTGGGATCTGGAGAGCCACTGCACCACCAAAACATCTGGTTCTAGCTCACTTCTAGAGCCTGGAACCCTCGTGCCGTCTTTTTCCCCCTGGCAGAAGAGAAAGCAGGGCCAGCTAGGGGCGAGTGGGGCAGGGTTGCATTGTGGCCTCGCATTGTAATGGGCTCCAGGAGGAGAAGGGGACACCATCTCCCTCATTGTGACGCACACTGAATTTCACTGTGCTGCACAAGGCGCTGCGTGAGCAGCGGGCGGGCCACTTCGGCCATAAGGCGGCAACAGCAGCAGCATCGGCCACGGTGCGGGTCAGGCCAGTGTCTCGGGGCGGAGCAACCGAGGCATGCCCAGCACCAACAGGGACCAGAAGAAGCCAACCACCGAGTCTTGCTGCAGTCTGTCAGGCAGAGAGACCCAGAAAGAGATGACACGCCGGAGAATTGGCCCCAGCTACTTCTCTCTGCTGCAGTGCTTAACAGATGTGGCTTACAGCTCCGAGCCTGAATCGGCAGGAGGCGAGGGCTGCCTTGGCCGCCACCAGCTGGTGCAAATGTACAGCAACGAAGGCGGAATGCTGTTGCCGTGCAAAGGCAAGTACAGGGGTGCTTCTCTCCCACACACTAAGGCTCTGGGCATCACCATTGCCTCTTCAGCCCACCTGCGCTGCCCCACCTTGCTGCAATAGCACCATTACCTCGCTCTGGCCAGTGAGAGCTGTGCTACTCCTTGCACCACTTCTTGTACCACCCTCTATGGCGATTTCCAGCCTCACCATGAGCTGCCCGGCTGCTGCCTGGCGGGCAGGTGCACCCAGGTGGAGGAGCTGCTCCGGGACGACCAATGGGCCAGTCCAATTGGCCAGGGGCAGGGTGGGGCCAGCCAGTGGTGGGATCAGCCGGTTCGCCAAACTGCACAAAAAGTTAGCTACTGGTTCGGCTGGACCAGTGCAAACCGACTGAATCGCACCACTGGACCTGACATGTATTTATGTTATTTTATATTTAGCCCCTAGCCCCTCAACTCCTTCCCCAATCGGTTTTTTTTTCTTGTTAAGTGCCTCTTTGGCTGCAGCTGTATTTGATGCCTTACTATGAGCTAGTGTGACAGCCCAGCTAGATTCACCACTCTATTAATTTATTTTCCTGCCTTTTAATGCTACACCTGAAACCTTTTGGAAATGCAAAACACAAAACAGCTTTTTGCAAAATAGGATTTATTTTTACATCTATTCAATGTAGAGTAGAAAATGTAGAGTAGAAAAAAAGAAGAGACAAGGCTCAAATTTCTTGCATTACAACAGCAAACAGGGGCCACGGTTGCTTATTTTGTTTTGGTATTGCTTTTACTTCCTGGTCTGTGTAAACAAAGTAGCAGTTTTGGGTCAAAACTGGAATTGTGGGGCAGGGACAGTGGAGGAGAATGATGTCACAGTCCTCTGGGGGAATGCGGAAGTGATGTCACAAAGGGGTGGGGCTAAAGCAGGGGTGAAATGCTCCCGGTTCGGCCTGGTCCGGGCGTACCGGTAGCGCCACCTGCCGGTGCTTCGGAGAACAAGTAGCGACGGCAGTGCGAGGCTCCGCCCACCCGCCTGGAGGCCACCATTTTGTTGTTTTTTACCCTCTGCGCATGCGAGCGGAGCGCGCGCGCGCGGAGTGAGCGCTTCCGAACCAGTAGGGAAGGTAAGTAGATTTCACCGCTGGGCTAAAGTCCTATTAAAAACAGTATATACTACATACTACTAACATGTGTCAACATTGTCTCTATTGCCATGCTAGGTTAGTTAAGTCTTCTTCAGGAATTGTGAGAAATTGGGGAATATTATACATCATTCCAAATGTACTGCTATGTTCTCTGAGCTTCATGAAATACCTGACCATATATAACCTTAAGTTTAACTCTTGTTTGACATCCATTATGAGATTATTCAGTGCCTCTAATCAAAGTTATCTTCTTCTAATCCGTCTTTTTTATGCACTCTTCAAAACATTTTTACATTCCTAAAAGTACAATTTTACCATGTCCCATTGCTCTAAATAGATGATATCACCTAACAGTCTTTTGCATATAATATATTTCACACTGTATGTCATGCCACATTACTAAGCCATTCAGAAATCTGAAGTTGAGTATGTGTCTGGGGCTTTTTCCTCTGCCAATTTTCAAACAAACAGTTCCTATTAAATTAGTATTCTCCATAATGGCAAACATCTATCTCCCCAGTTTATTATTTGATAGGCTTTATTATGTCTACTTTATTTTACTTTCCCACCATGAAGTACTAATGTCAGAGGATGTTCCCACACATTTCTTCAAAATGTGTCATTGATAAGACAATGCAAAGAAAAATACACAGATGTGCTTAGAATGACATTTTAAAAATCAGACTCACTAGAAGCTGATACAGATCACTGACTACAGAGTTTAGTGAATGATGATAGCACAGGGTTAAAAAAAATCTTGAGTATTTAAATCTCAGATACATGTTTGCATTTTTCTGTTTCCTTTTTTTGTTGAAAATGTTATCATAGCCTTGATTCCTGGTGTCAATATCACAGTTCTGGTATCTTCCAGCATTTAAAAAAGTACATTTGTCATCCCACTTCAGTGGTATTGTCAATGTCAACGTATTCTAGAGAATGCTGTCTGAGTGTCATTACTGAAGGGGTATTTTCAGTCAATTCTATTTTTGTTGCAAAATACACTATTAAAGCAATTTGTTCTGTATGGCTGACAGCAGGTGTGCAGTGTAAAATAACAGAGTAATATCTTGCTGACTTCTGACCTGTCAGAATGTTCAGTTTGACTTTTATTCTCAGCAAATGTGATAAGTTTGAATTGTTTTTCTATGGCTGTGGTGGGTTGGTAACTCTTAGGTACTCCTGGAAAGAAAAAGGTAAAAGTTTCCCCTGTCCAGTCATGTCTGCTTCTAGGGGTGGTGTTCATCTCCATTTCTTAGCTGAGGAAGCAGCATTGTCTAAAGAAACTTCCATGGTCATGTGGCCAGCATGACAGTATGCCGAGGCACACAAAATGCTGTTACCTTCCCACTGAAGTGGTACCTATTTATCTACTCACATTTGCATGCTTTGGAATTGCTAGGTGGGCAGGGGCTTGGGCAAGTAATGAAAGGTCACCCTGTCACATAGCGCTTGGGTCTTGAACCCGGGCTGTTGTTAGCTTTCTAGCTGACAAGCTCAGCATCTTCAATCACTGAGCCATCATGCCCCTCTTAGGTATTCATGGAATACAGCATCAAATTCAGTCAAGTCCCATAGTTTATGAACATTTTCATTATTTGGTACATCAAGCTGATCCGAAGTGTCATAGGGTGGTGCGTTTTGAGTAAGAAGCATTCTCACAATGGCAATAAGCCTTTTGAGAGCATTTTACTGATAAAGAGATTTTAGGTCAATTTTCTCTTGATGCTAATCATTTTGAACTTTTGGCTCTTCTCAACCTCCTTCCATGTATGGAATGATCTCTGGTGATCTGCTGTCTTTTCATGGCATGCCACATTTCTTACAGATTATTGCAGTTCTTTGTTCCTATACAACCCAGTGTCACTGAAATATTAGTCTGAATGACTATTATCCAGCATTGGGGGGAGGGGGGAGGAGTGTTTGAGCTCTTTAACCATAGCCTTTCTACTTAGATATAACTGGAATTTCATGCCAGTGAAGTCCTGCATAGAGACTTCTATTTGCATTGTTTCTGGGGAACAAGAGGTTTTTTTATTTGCTGTAGCAAATACAAGAAAGTCCCTTAAGCTGTAGCTCTGTTGGGTCTGATATCTTGGAACATATCCTTGACCTACCAACATTTATTTAGTGACTGTTTGAAGTTACAATGGCACTGAAAAAAGTGACATGACCAGTTTTCACACTTACAACCCATTCAACATCCCCATGTTCATGTGATCAAAATTCAAGCACTTAGCAACTCGCATGTATTTATGACAATTGCACTGTATCAGGGTCATTTAATCACCATTTGTAACCTTCCCAGCTGGCTTCCAACAAGCAAAGCAATGGGGAAAGTCAGATTCACTTATTGGCTGCATAATTCACTTAACAACTGCAGTGATTTGCTTAACAACTGTGGCACAAAAAGGTCATAAAAGGGGGGAAAACTCACTTAACTGCCTTGCTTAGCAACAGAAATTTTGGGCTCAATTGTGGTCGTAAGTCAAGAGCGACTTGTAGACTTAAGAAATTGAATGCAGCAGTCGCAGCAGCAATAGTACAGGTAGTCCTCGACTTACAACAGTTCATTTAGTGACGGTTCAAATTACAAAGGCACTGAAAAAGGTGACTTATGACCATTTTTCACAGTTATGACCTTTGCAGCATCCCCATGGTCACATGATCAAAATTCACATGTTTGGCAACTGGTTCATATTTATGACAATTGCAGTGTCCCAGGGTCATGTATTCACCTTTTGCAATCTTCTGACAAGCAAAGTCAATGGGGAAGACAGATTCATTTAACAGCTGGGTTACTAACTTAACTGCAATGATTCACTTAACAACAGTGACAAGAAATGTTGTAAAATGGGGCAAAACTCACTTAACAAATGTTTCAGCAACAGAAAAGTTGGCCTCAATTGTGGTTACAAGTCAAAGACTACCTGTAGTAGCTTTTTTTCATGTACATGCATGGTTGCATCATTTGGGGAGGAGATAAGGATACTGCAGTCACTTGCACTCTGACTTGATGATCAGGCATTTAGCAATAGCAATAGCAATAGCACTTAGACTTATATACCGCTTCATAGTGCTTTACAGCCCTCTCTAAGCCGTTTACAGAGTTAGCGTATTGCCCCCAACAATCTGGGTCCTCATTTTACCCACCTCAGAAGGATGGAAGGCTGAGTCAACCTTGAGCCCGTGAGATTTGAACCGCCGAACTGCAGCTAGCAGTCAGCTGAAGTAGCCTGCAGTGCTGCACTCTAACCACTGCGCCACCTCGGCTCATTTCCATGCCACTCACATCCTCCCTGGGACCCAAGGATCACTGTGAATATCTCTGCATATGCATCTCAGGAGAATTTTTTTGTGCTAAGATAGAAAGGCTTCCTTTGTTTTTCTTTTTTAATGCTGTCCCAGAGGGGTGTTTTTAACTTTACTTTTGTTGCTGCTTTGTGCCTTGCTTAGTGGCTCAGAATATTCAAAGAAAAGGGACAACTAAGCAAGCTAATAACATAGCCTAAGTGGGGGGGAAATTCAGCCTTCTAATGTCTTAACAGGCTTCTAGGAAAACCTCCTGATCTATGTCTGCCAATTCTCCTCGGGTCTATGACAATTCACCATGGCCAACTCACTGCAGGACAACTTGCCACAGCCATCTATCCACAGGACAACTCACTGCGGGACAAGAGTTACACTAATATCAAAGAAATCGTGGAATAGAATAATTAAAGAAAGGATCCAAAAAGAGGGTCAGAATGAAATGTGAATGGCAAGAATTAAAATAATTTTTATTTATTTAAAAAACTTAAATAGAATTGTTAAATTGTTAAGTTGTCCCATGGTGGGTTGGCTGTGGCGAGTTGTCCCAAGGCGGGTTGGCCGTGTTGAGTTGGATGCAGTGAGTTGGCCACAGCAAGTTGGCTGTGGCAAGTTGTCCCATTCCCATTCTAATAAAGGGAGTTGGGAAGCAGCAGGAAACATGAAAGTCTCTGAAAAGCTATTGTTAATTTGTCCACTCTCCTGAGGGTGCTAGAGAAGTGCATAAGAGGATAGTCGTCTTCCTCTGTCTAACTACTGTTCCTGCTGCTTTGTGCAATTCTTTCTCACTTTTCCTGCATGCCTGTTATGTGTTTGTACCTTTCTTCCACCAGCACCACTTCACCATCTATGGGGCATCTGGAGTAGAGAGAATATTTATGCACTAGCAGCAGAAACAATAATAGGAATAGCAATAGCACTTAGACATATACTGCTTCACAGTGCTTTACAGCCCTCTCTGGTTAGAATGGAGTACTGCAGGCTACTTCTGCTGATCACCGGCTGCCTGCAGTTTGGCAGTTCGGGTCTCACCGGCTCAAGGTTGACTCAGCCTTCCATCCTTCCAAGGTCGGTAAATGGGTCCTCATTTTACCGACCTCGGAAGGATGGAAGGCTGAGTCAACCTTGAGCTGGTGAGACTCGAACTGCCAAACTGCTGGCAGCCGGTGATCAGCAGAAGTAGCCTGCAGTACTGCATTCTAACCACTGTGCCACCGCGGCTCATAATCCCATGCAGTGAGTCCTAATGTCACACCCTTCCAGTCTGCCACATGAGATGGCCACCTCAGATTATGCCATATAAGATCAGCCCTGTACCAAGGATATTCAAAGGAATGGAAATTAAGTTAAGTTTTACAAGTAAACCTCAACAGTATATGTTTTTAACTTTGATAAGAGACCATAGAGGGGACATATAATCGCAATTTTCAAGTTCCTAAGATGAGTCACAAAGAAAAGGTCAAAACATGTTTCCATTTGTCCCACAAAATAATGGAATTAGAGTAATAATCTGTTTTATTTTGGTTTGGAACTTTGTGTGAATCTAGCTATGTTTTGGAAATCATCGTTTGTAACTTAATAGTATATGTGAACCCAGCCAACTGTACTTATGTTTACAATAAACCATCATTAAACAAAATATTTTTATTTTCATACCTAATGAGATATATGAACTATATGTTCATTGAGATTACTACCTGTTGAATTGTATAAATGACTTTCACATTTATATTTTTATCAAGTCATCTGTTTTAGAGCAAATATCTAAGCTTTTCATACATCTTTAATAATAGCCTAAATTATTTATAGAATTTGCTATATTTTAATTTTTTCTACTCTGCAGAGTCTGTTCTATATATCAGGAAGGAATTTTCATATTGTCATTTCATTTTGTCAGGGATCATCCACAAAAATTTTCTTATACCAGAATTACCACAAAACAGCATACCCAAGATATAAGAAACTGGTTGATTTTGTTGGAAGAAAAATCCAGGTCCAGTTCCAAGCTGGGACAAAGGCACTGGAAATAAAATGGAGGCTGATTGGAAAGGAAGATTACGTTTATTGAGGAGCAGAACCACCAACAGCATGTGGTTCTGGGACAGCTGACTAATTAGCTTGATGAGTGCAAGGATTTTTATGCAGTTTACAGTATTTTGTAATTTTGAGGTTTGCTTTGTGTTCTTTTATTATTTGATTGTTTTTACTTGTTTCACAAAGGCTCATGATGGGTCTTAATTATCAGCTTCCTTGATCCTAATCCTGTCAGGCATGTGTAATTGATTTCATCCTGTTATTTATTGCCTCTAGCCTGCCTTTCTTAATGGTCTGGTATTGTTTCCACTTTTCTCAATGAATGGGGTTAAGGTTGTCCTGTCCTTAATCCTATCACCTGGAGGTGAATCAGAGGTGGGCTTCACATAATTTAACAACCGGTTCACCCAGAATCGAAAACCCTAACCGTTTTCTAAGAAAAATGTATTATGCTGGTTTTACCATTGCTTCAGCACATACCTGCCTAAGTCTCTTTTAGTTTATTCTAGGCTACCAGGAAGCCCAGATGGATTTGGCCAAAGCACCAGGTATAACATCTAATAATGTAGAATGAGAAAACATTAGAAAAACAATCTATTATCCTTACAGAGAGGTGAATCCTCAGGGGTGAAAATTTAGAATGATAGCTCTACAATTTCCTTGGCTATTCTTCAAGGAAATGCTGGCATTTTTCAGACTGAAATGTTTGGCTGCAGTACTGGTTAAGATGAATGAATAAATGAATATAATTCCATTTAGTTCAGGTCTTCTATCAGCCAAATAATTTCTGTCAGCAAAGTAACACCAGGTAACTGATGGAGAATATGGCCAACATCACCACTACTAGCTGACCACAGTGCCACCTATAACATTTATAAATAATGTTTAAAGTTGAGAATACAAAAATGAAAGACCAATACAAACTAAGAAAATATAAAAAGAGAGGTGAAGAGTGAAAAGTGCAGAGAAGAATGAAAAGCGCAGAGAAAAAGACAAAAGAAAAAAAATAAGAAAAAAAAATGAAAAAAATTACTCCACCCCTCTCTGCAGACAAGTGTAAACTTAATTAACTTAAACCTTTTCTAGTATTTCAGCTTTAAAAAACCCTTTCCATATCTTAAACAAAATATAAAAACTCATTAAATTCTGATCAGCAAAAATCCATTTAGAGCCACCTTTACAAATCTTAAAAATTTCATCATTCAATCCTGGTTTAAAAAATTCCATTAATAGGTGAAAGTAACCACAACTTCTATAATTTAACCCTGACCAAATACATCCATTTTATATTCCTTCTGTTTACTTTTAAAAAGCTTGATCTTTAATTCCTTCAAATAATGTCCCACAGGTTGATTTTTTTTTATCATTTTCTCTTTCATTTCTCAGGAACTCCTTTACTAATTTTGCCAACACCTCTTTTGTATCAGAAAGCTTTCCAAGTCACTCTTCTGATTTATTATTTGTAAGTCCTCTGTATTTATTAGGACTTTATATACTAAGTACCCCAGTATTATTTCCAGTTGCTCTGGAAAATCCTGGTTCTTTTGATATATAGCTATATAAACACTGTAAATTGTTATCTGTTCATTTCTACCATTTTTTCCATCTGCCTTTTATGTCCGTGGACGCCGCCATCTTTTTTTTGGAAAAAAAATTTTGGATTTTTTTTTTGAATTTTTTGCTGGTTTTTGCTTCTGCGCATGTGCAGAAGCCGAGTTTTCAGCACTACGCATGTGCCACCATCTTTTGTATTTTCTCTTCTTTTTTTTTTTTTTTTTTTTTTTTTTTTTTTTTTGCTAATTTTTGCTTGTTTTGCTTCTGTACATGCATCTAATTCAGGGGTATCAAACTCGTGTCATCACGGTGGAATCACGTGACGTATCGTGACTTTTTCCCCCCTTCGCTAAACTGGGCATGGGGGTGGCCAGTGCGTGACGCATCCCGCCCGCGGGCCACGAGTTTGACAGCCCTGATGTAATTGATTACTCTCTAAAGGGTTAGCTGGAATTACCCAAAAGTCACTGTGTCTCACAATCTGTCAGGTCTAAAATTTCAGAGCAATACTCTGGCATCTCTTACCTGAAAATTGCCTTGGGTGGATGTTTTTGGCTTATGAGCACCAAAAGAGAATCAGTGAAAGAAAATGCCAGGGTAGGAAATTTTGTATATTGTATTTTTATTGGTTGTAAGCCGCCTAGAGTCGTCTTGAGTGTATAAATTTTCTAAATAAAAAAAATAAATAATAAAATTTCTCTGGTTCAAGGCAGAAAAAAAGCCACATTCATCTGACAATAAGCCAGGTCATTTAAACAAGTACATCATACAAAATAAGGAGCTGGAACAAAATGTGATTACAGCAAAGTATCTTAAATCATACTTGATTTGGTATTCAAAGTTACTCATTTAATAACTTGTTTGAAGTTCCATGTGACATTGTGACTTTGAAGCTAGGTTATTTTTAAATTAGCTGTATTTATTTGATACAAAAACGTGAGCTTAAACCCCTCTCCAATGCAGGTGCTTGTCTTTTACTTTTTATACAGGCTAGTCTGGTTTTCTTTTAAATCTTACCAAAATTAATAAAATTTGGCAAAAGGTTAAGATAAGTCTTCTTCAAGTCCTGAGTGATTTTATAAACACACCAATCTTGGCATTAATTGTCTTGGATTGCTGTTGCTTTCTTTCAGGGTTTTTGCGTCTCAAGAGCCGAGGTGGCGCAGTGGTTAGAGTGCAGCACTGCAGGCTACTTCAGCTGATTGCTAGCTGCAGTTCGGCGGTTCAAATCTCACCCGCTCAAGGTTGACTCAGCCTTCTATCCTTCTGAGGTGGGTAAATTGAGGACCCAGATTGTTGGGGGCAATATGCTAACTCTGTAAACCGCTTAGAGAGGGCTGTAAAGCACTATGAAGCGGTATATAAGTCTAAGTGCTATTGCTATTGCTAACTATGCACCCAATATTTCCAGTACCGGTAAGTACTAATGAGTTTTAACCCTGTTCAGATTTTCAAGCTCAATTAAAGTCTCCATATCCCAGTATATCACAGAAGGATAAACATGTGATAAAAAGGACACAAATTCATGAACACTGGCTCATGTAATGGTCAATTTAAAATGGAAGGTCCATGTAAGAAACGGGGAAAATGACTTAATAACTGTCAGGAACGAACCAGCAACTTATTTTCTAAATTAAATTATCTGCTGTGATAAGTATGTGATATTTGCAAGAGAAGCAATAAAGCCAATCTCTATTGGAATGATTCATTTAAGGGTCAGGCAAACTGTATGGAATGACAAAGGAAATTAAAATAATGTAGAGATAAGAGTGAGTGGGAGGAAGAACCACATCTGAATTTCTCAGTCACATTCACACTCCTGAGTATATCATCTGTTTATATTAAAATTGCATATATAAATTACTAAAATCTAATGATATCTTAGCCCATCTATAAATAAAAAATCTGTTTCCTTCAATAAGCCTTTAATCTTATTTGATGCTGATTTAATTCTGTGTTGAATCTTCATACATTTATGTCCATGTTTTTTAAGTTGTTACTTTTAGCCTCCCATTTTTTGTTACAGTATAGGGCAGCTGAAAATAATGCCTATGTATAACATACTGTGTTTCAAATTCTCTTTCATTAATATGCAGTCAGCTAATATAACATTGTCTCAAAAGTAATTAAAAGATGCAAGAAAAAATATGAAATCTGTGGCATCCTCTCAGGAAGTATATTGCATGCACTTCAAGCATTAATAAAATTCCTTTCTTGTCCAACTTGCTTCCTACAAAGAGTAATGATATGTTTCAGCTGTCATCACTGGAATGAAATTCTAATGTCACACCTCAAAAATCTAGAGCAATAACTATGAAGTGCAAAACAGTATTGTATTTATTTGAAGAATAAAACAAAGGCAACCTTCATCTTTGGTGTTCAATAGAACACAAGAGCTTCACAGTCTTATACTATAGCTGGATGGTTCATAAAGTAGAAAAAAATGATTTTGATCCCTGGCACAATAATATCTTCAGTCATCTTATGATTGAACCTGCTTTAAATGAGCAAATTCAACAAATGAAGGCGAATATATGTGTCCCAGGATAATGTTGCAGGATCCAATCTGGATCTGTCACTGGGACCAGAGGTTTTGTCTTCTGAGTTTTTGGACTCGTGCTAGAGCCCATCTTCAGGGAACTTCTCTCTAGGCTAGATTGGATCCCGAGCAAATTCAATTTCACTAGTCACTACACTGAGAAATGCAACATGATAGAAAGAGCAGCTGTAGTTGTAGTGCTCACCAAATAGTTATTTGTTTTCTTCCCTATATTCACAATAATGTGAATCACAGATCACAGAAGGCCTTGTAGTTCAACTGCTTCAGCCTAAGCCTCAGCCAATTTTGTCAACTGCAATTCTGAAGAAAATATATTACTGTATAATGGATAGAACGTAAATGTCAAGATATACTGGGCAACATGTACATTATTATTCATAAAATATTAGCACTTTCAGAAGAATAATCTGTCTCATAAGTGTGCATTTTAAAACTGATATATTTCAGCTATTTTGAAATAAAATTATGGTGTAAATGTGTAGGAAAAAAACCCTTGTATATTATGGGTCATTTAGATTTTATAAAGAATAAAATATGAAATGGTGATAAAATTATGCTGTGATAATAAGTCATTATCAATGATAAATCTTGTTTTAAACTAAAAAGTCTCTGGGATTTTAGCTATGTATATTACATAGAAATATAGAAAACTGATGGCAGAAAAAGTCCTAGTGATCCATCAAGTCTATCCTCTGAGAGGTTTTTGTTTTTTTAATTTATACATTATGGTTCGTCGCTCAGTCAGCCTGATGTTCAGACTGGATTTGGCATTTTTGTCCACCTATCAAGTTCTTCCCAAAGAACTGGTATAGGCAGATGTGGATGTTTGATGGTTTTAAAGGTATTGTCACAAGATGTAAGCTGTTCTGAGCAAAGCTGCCTTTTGCAACTAACTGATGGTGATTTGGTCAATGCTGATGGTATTCAACTGGTGCTCCAGTTGTTTTGGGATTATTAATTTAACTTTTTTTAAAAATTTTGTCAGATGATGGATGTGTGTTTATCCCAAGCCTGTTTAAACTCAGTTACTGATGGCTGACCTTACTAATGAGACTTACTCTAGTACTTACAGCTCACTATAGTTGGCAACTTAAGAAAGCTTATGACATTGTGAATTGATTTGTCTCCACAACATGCCCTCACTTGGTGATTAAATGCAATTGAAACATTAGATGACAGTACAATATTGTGCTACATTTAACTAGGTAGTACCCAAGGTATTTACTAATGATCTGTACAAAACTGGCTTGCAAATGATGCTCATCATCTATTTTTAGTTGCTAACTTTTATTATAATCTGTAGAAATATTTTCTATCTTTATTTTTTCCATTAGTTAAACAATTTCTCTGGTTATCATCAGATAAGACAGACAAATGCATAAATGCTGTAAGAATTCAATTTCATTGTACACATGTTGTGCATTCACAATAAAGGTTTGATTGATTGATTAGAAGCTGAGGTCACTTGGATAAATCTATTACTTAATTACTTAGCTCATAGATTTTCCAACATGACAAATATATTAGTAAAATTGGTACATAAACTCTTATGTATCATTGCCTTTAAAATCCATTATGAACATTTCTTACATTATCTTCTCTCATATAAAATATACTCCACTATCACATACTGTAGTAGCAGTTTGAGAAACCATTAACTCCCTTTTAACTTTACAAAGTATTTACACAATGTTTTATCACATTGGATAAACAAAAGGGAAAATTCAATCCTTCAGAAAAAATTAGATTATTAAAAAAAATACTGCCGGGATAGCACTTAGACTTATATACCGCTTTACAGTGCTTTACAGCACTCTCTAAGCGGTTCACAGAGTCAGCATATTGCCCCCAACAATCTGGGTCCTCATTTTACCCACCTCAGAAGGATGGAAGGCTGAGTCAACCTTGAGCCGGTGAGATTTGAACCGCTGAACTGCTGAACAGTCAGCTGAAGTAGCCTGCAGTACTGCACTCTAACCACTGCGCCACCTCGGCTCTAAATGCCCCAACCTTTTTTTAAAATACCAGATGTTTTATTTGGATTCCAAACCTACACTAGTAGTTTTACCTGATTGTTAAAAAAAAATCTGAAATGTTTGTTTATATGAATATCGTTAAGTAGTTTCTGATCAGAATAACAGAGTTGGAAGGGTCATCCAGTCCAACCGCCTGCTCAAGCCGAAGACACCATACCATTTCTGACAAGTGGCTGTCCACTCTCTTCTTGAAAGTCTCCAGTGATGAAGCACCCACAATGTCTGAACGCAAGCCCTGAAGGAAAGCTGTTTCATTGGTTGATTGTTCTCACTGTCAGAAAATTTCTCCTTATTTCTAGGTTGAATCTCTTCTTGTTCAGTTTCTATCCATTGTTCCTTGTCTGGCCCTCGGGTGCTTTGGCGAATAGGTTGTCCCCTTGCCTCTCTGTGACAGCCCCTCAAATATTGGAACACTGCTATCATGTCTCCTCTGGTCCTTCTCTTCACTAGACTAGCCATGTCTAGTTCTTGCAAACAGTCCTTCATGTTTTAGCGTCCAGGCCCATAATCATCTTTGTTGCTCTTCTTTGCACTCTTTCTAGTCTCAGTATCTTTTTTTTATAGTGTGGTGACCAAAACTGGATGCAGTATTCTAGGTGTGGCTGGGAGCCATTCTGGTTAGTGTAGTTCTTTTGTAATGAGGAGAAATACTGATAAGAAATTCATGTTATGATTTGATGGTCGAAATCCTTAACCCCGCCCCGCATGTATATGTAGCAACAATTTAATAGTCTGTAAAATCTTTTTTTCTTTTTCTTTTATGATTTCTCTACTTTATGATGGTTGCAGCTATTTAGTTTCTCATATTGCCACTTTTGAGAAGGCGCTATGGCTTCACTGCAAACATCCACACATACCCTTGTAATTACCCCAAGAAGCTTTCTGGGAGTTGCTGGAGCCGAGAAAACTAGGAACCGTACCCGCCGCGTCTGCGAGGTTCTCCCTTCTTGCTTTCAAAAGGTCATACCAGGACACGTAGAAGCAAGACTGGCGACGTGAGAACTTTGCCCACCGTAATGGCTTCAAGGCTACAAACTACATTTCCCAGCATGCAAAGCTGCCTAGAAACTTCCGTCCACCGGGAAAAATCGACGCAAGTCGTCGCCCTGTAAACAAAAGCGGTCATTAGCGAACAGAATGGAAAACTATAGAGGCCGGACATCCACGCACGATCTCTCGCTGAAATGTCACTAGAGCGATGGGTTCTATTGGCTCTTTTTAAGCCGCGCCCTAAATATCATTGAGCCCGCCTCTGTCGCTTCCAGGCTATGTATAAAAGTCGCGTCGGCTGCCGCCCTGCGTCTTTAGTTTCTGGCGTCTGAGTGGAGAAAGATGTATCGATTCCGTTCACGGGCATCCACGGGGATTTCTACCGCTGCTGCAGCTTTGCTTATCACCTGCCTTCCTCAATCATATCCACTGCCTCGGTCCGGGAAGCCGGCCTCTGAAAGACATTTCTATAGTAAAAAGCGCTCCTGGTCTTCCATCGGCTGATTGTCACTGCCGCCCGACGAAGGGAAAAAAGTAAAGCCAGAGACGGAGACATCGGTGCCGGAGCGCCAGTAGAAGCCGCGCGGAGATACTACCGTTGTAGGCCGCTGCCATGCCCAAATCGAAGCGGCGAGGAGGGGGTACCTCGCGCGGAACATCAGGTGAATGGATTGGCGCTTACATGTTGCCGCCGCGAGCCATTCTGGATAGTGTAGTTCTGCGCTGCTTGGTTCTCAATGACGGGCGGCGACTCCTATTAGCTTGTGCTACAGAGTGGTGTGGGGGAGGGGGGAAGCCGGCCTGCAGGCCGCGGCGTATAAGTCTTCGTGGATGTAGGGTGGTGTTTGGCTGCGGATGTGGGCGACGCCTTGGACTCGGCCCTGCCCTGTCTTTCCATGGCGTATCCAAGCTAGACAGTGTGGCCTGGTGTCCCGGGAGGCTAGAAATGTGAAACGGCGACGCCTGAACTCCTGTTCGCCGTAATTCATGTAGGAATTCAAGATACTATTGGAGAGTATTACTTCAACGGCGCTTTTATTTTTGTTTGTAAAACTGAACTGTTACTTTTACTTCGCTGCTTCCACGAGTAATGGTCTCGGTAGTGGTGGTCAACGGAAATTACCTTTAAATAAAAGACTTAAATAGCACTTTTAAAAAAATAGAAAAGTGAAAATTACAAATCTGAAAACCTGCAGTCCAATGCGTTTTCCAAAGATCTTGGTAACAAGACATTTTTACAAATGGTTGCTACTGATAGAATATAAAAGTTTTTATAAAAATATAAATGTAAACGCCAATGTCCAGTTCACAGAAACAAACTTTTTTAGACAGCATTATTAGCTTGCCAGGAAGGTTATTCCTTTAAGGTTAAACTTGAAATACTCATGACAGATCACCTGAGTAATATGTAGGACTATTATTTTACTGAATACTAATAGTGGCATTCAGAGGAATAAAAATTATTTAAACGATGTATATGCCTTCCATTTTTGGTAAAATATTTTTTCTGGTTGAGCAAGAACATCTCTTAGGACAGGGGTGTCGAACTCAAGGGCCGGTGGCTGGATCCAGCCCGCAGGGTGTTTAGATCTGGCCCACGGGGCTGACCTGGAAACAGGGAAGGACTGGCCCATGGTGCCTCTGCCAGCAAAAACGGAGCTCGGGAGGGCTGCACGCGGCCCTCCAGAGCTGTTTTAGCTGGCAGAGCGCTGCAGGAGGCCGTCGCAGCCGAAAACTGAGCTCGGGACCCTGTTTTCACTGGCAGAGCGCTCGGGCCGCCACAGGCACCCCCGACAGTGACATTGAGCTGGCCATGCCCACCCTGGCCTCCCGAGGTCAAACACAACCCTGATGCGGCCCTCAGTGAAATCACGTTTGACACCCCTGTCTTAGGGGGATAACTCCTTCCACACATGTTGGAAGAGAACTTTGATTTTTCCTAATCCTACTTCCTGTGGGAAGGGATACTCCCACTTCCTGAGATTTATTTATTGAATTTATATAGCCGCCTATTCACCCATGGTGACTCAAGGAGGCTTACAGAATATAAAACCACATTTAAAACAATAAAACTAATAAAAAGAATCAAATTAATACAGTATAATATAATAAAATCACCCCCAGCGACAGCAGATCACACAAGCCATTTAATGGGCTCCATCCCGCTCTGGGTTCCCCAGGCCCGCTGGCAGAACCAGGTCTTCAGTGCCTTCCGGAAGAGTACTAGAGTGGGGGCCGTTCTAATCTTTGGGGGAATGATGTTCCAGAGAGAGGGAGCCACCATGGAGAAGGCCCTTCTTCTGGGTCCCCCCAGGTATATGTCCCTTGGGGATGGGACCCGCAGCATTCCCTGCCTCCCCGCTCTGATGGGTCAGGTAGATGTGACATGCAAGAGACAGTCCCTCAGATAACCTGGTCCTAAGCCATGAAGGGCTTTAAAGGTGACAACCAGCATCTTGAATTGCACCTGGAAGCAAATCGGCAGCCAATGCAGCTCCCACAGGAGAGGTGATGCATGTGCACACCGGGGTCTGCACAAAACGATGCGGGCCACTGCATTTTGCACCAACTGGAGCTTCCGGATGCTCTTCAAGGGCAGCCCCATGTAGAGCGCATTGCAATAGTCAAGACTGGAAGTGACTAGGGCATGAGTGACTGTGAGTAGGGATTGTTGGTCCAGGAAAGGGCATAACTGGCGCACAACCCGCAGTTGCACAAAGGCCCTCCTGGCCACAACCGCCACCTCTTCGAGCAGGAGTCGTGAGTCCAGGAGAATGCCCAGATTACGCACAGGGTCTGTTTGGGGTAGTGCCACCCCATCCAAGACCAAAGATGGCAATTCTCCCTGAGCCAATGAACCCCAAACCCAGAGCCACTCGGTCTTGCCAGGGTTTAGTTTCAACCCGCTGCTCCCCATCCAGCCCCTAACAGCCTCCAGGCACTGCAAGAGGGAGGACACGGCATCACTTAACTCACCACTGGCCGAGACATACAGCTGAGTATCAGCATATTGGTGATACCTCAGTCCATGGTGATCGATGATCTCATCCAGCGGCTTCATATAAATGTTGAACAGGAGCAGAAAGAGTACCGAGCCCTGCGGAACACTGCAAAGCAGTGGGCGAGGGCTGGATCTCTCCCCTCCTATTATTTTGTTTTGTTCTGGGACAGGCATGTGTGAATTTCATCTGCTGTTCAAATTCCAGTAGTGCAGTGGGGAGGTGTGTGTGTGGTACTTGGCCTCTACATTTTCTCGCTGTACTTAAGAATCCCTTAGTGGGCAAAATTAATGGCAGAGCTGCTTCCAGAGCTCATAGTGAATGAAGGTGGGGTGAGATCTGGAAGCACCCAGAGTAAAAGAGTAGAGATATTGTAGCACATGCCTTGGGCTTTTGTATTGGGAACTAACTCATCCCTGTTGAGTGGAAATAGAGCTTGAATAAGCTAGCAAAGACTGCCTTCACTGCAAAAGCTAGTTTATACATCATATATAGCAGTGCTTAGCTAGAAGCATGATAGTCAGCATAGATTCTAGGAGACAGATTTGACTGAAAAATAGCTAAGTCAACATTGTCAGTTCAAGAGTTGGAAATTCTTTTAAGGTGAGTCCTAATGGACAGTAAAGACAAAAATCCAGACAATTGGAATCTTGAAGTCCAATTTATTCAAACAAGCAACTTTAATATTTGGGGGGGCGGGGGATCAGTGAGAAATTTCTTGGCAGCACCTGCCAGCTGCAGCATCTCAGATTTTCCAAATCAGAGAAGGGTTCACAAATACCGTAGTATAAAAAATGGCCACTCTTCCAAGGAGTTACTCTATTCACAGTTGGTCCTCAACGTATTCTAATTGGAAGGATATTTGTCACTATATGATGCAGTAATTGAGTCTTGCCCAATTTTATGACTTTGTCACATGGTTAAACGAATCCTGCTTTCCCATTGACTGCTTGTTGGAAACCCCTTGGGACACTGCAACTGTTGTAAATGCATGTCAGTTGCCAGGCGCCTGAATTTTGATCACACCATTATGGGGATGCTGCTACAGCTGCAAGGACCTGTCATAAGTTGCTTTTTTCAGCGATGTCATAATTTCAAACTCTTGCTAAATGAATTGTAAGTTAAGAACTACCTGTATTTTCTTTGTTGCTACTAATTCATGTGAAACTAGGGAGTAATAATACAGAGAATCCCCAACTGGCCCAGAAATCTAATGTTCTGCTAATGGAACCTCTTGGCATTCCCAGATCTACTGAATAAATGAAGCTTTGGTCACCCTAATTATTGCTATATACCTGGAGATTGATTGACCTGTATTTATAATAGCAGGATTCCTGATGGATCAGTCTAGTTAAATCGTTAAGTATTATTCTTCATAGGTTTTCATGCCTCATTAGAGTCCTTATATTTATAGAATGCCTAACGTGGAAAATGGCATTTCTAATTGCTACAATGCAGTTCAACAGATTCTAAAAACAGAGTGCTGTAGTAGAAAGGAATTATGTCTCATCCATTCAGACAGAATAAAAATATACCCCACCTTTATTTCTGTAGTATACTGTACTTACTTTTTCCTTCTTCCAACCCCAAACCCAACTTGAAATAAAATGGCACAAATTGCATGCTTTTGGGGTTATCTTCAGTAGAACAGAATTGACAGCATTAGGTAGTCTGCTCTTATAAGCTAGCTTGCTCTTCAAAATTTCACCAGTCACACATTAGACTAGCTTATAAGAGACAGAATGTGGTTAACAGGCAGAGGTAGTGGTTAGTCTGGAGCAAAATAGAATGTTCTTATAGTAATATACAATTGATCTTTTTACGTGGAGTGGAATGTTTGGATGCTTAAAATCTGAACAAATGTATATAAGTATAGTTGTAGAGATATACTGCTGGGAAAGCACGGTGGTAACTAGCTCAAAACGTTCAAAATTCAAGTAGTACCTGGTCTCCAACAAAGTTCCCAGCATTCATTTTACTCTTAGTAGGGAATCCTAATTTAATAAATTAAAAGTTGTAGCAATATCTTTCTGCAGCAGACTGTTTCCCATCATTAATGTGAATTATGTATTACTTTTGTAGGTGCCCAGCACAGAAACATGCAACCTTTTAGTGATGAAGATGCATCAGTTGAAACTATGAGCCACTGCAGTGGCTCCAGTGATCCTGCCAGCTTCAATGAAGATGGTATGTCAGCATTTGGGCCTATATGAAAAAAATGCTTCTGATAATATAGCCTCCCTTTGGAGATAGTTTTGGTGGGGAATGTAATACACCATTTTAAGTCGGTTCATAAGCAAAAGAATGATTTGCAAAGTATAAGGGCTGTTTGCAGACCCCCTTATGCATTTATATCCTTCCAGGTATCTGTTCATGATTCTTTTCCATTTCTGTCTGAACATCCTTCATCCCAGACCCATCAAAGGTGAATTTGAGAATGAGAAGGGTATCTCTGTCTTCACTTCATTATTACATAATTGAAAACTTCAGTTTTGCTACTGAAAATAGGAAAATATTGGCAGAGGAATATTGTAGAGCAAAGAGACATTTCAGAAACAGGGTATTGCAGAAATGAATGTTGGATATAGAGAATGAGATAACAGGTGGGTTAGCAGAGAGGCTTGCAGAAAGTCCTTAATAAAGCTTTTTCAAAATTATTTTTAATCAGATTGGAAAATTTTATGGAAAGGGATATTTTAAATTTCAAAATGATAAAATGCTGCCATACATATGTACCTTCTATTAGGTTTGTGATGGCCTTTTTTGTGAGTCTTTTATTTGGGAGAGATAATCGGAAGGTAGCTGAAAGAGAATCATTTGCAACTGCTGCCTGAATGCAAATAGGGCACTTTGGGGAAAAAAGTACTAAATCAAAATATTTTCCTTGCCCAGTCTGAAAATAAAAAATTATCAGAATACAGCTCTCTTTTTTTCAGGGAAGCTGAAGGAACTAAATCCTATTTTATGATGTAGTCATGCTAAGATAGTGTGTATGGATATTCTATTTTTTAAACAGTGATAGAACATCCATAAATATTAATGACAGGCTTAGCATACATTGAATTTACTTTATATTCATGTATTATATTCATTCTGCTTTTATAAAAACACTAGGCATGTCTCATAAAATGATTAATCTGTCATTAATAGAACATAACAAGATCTGTGATGAATAGCTGGCCAGATAGAATTGGAGAAATGACAGATAAATTACATTCACTTGAACCTAGTGATCAGTTTTGCATAAGTTATGTATAAGTTTAGATGTTAATATATGTGATATTCCATTTTCTAATTTTTTTTGTCATGTAATACAGGACATGAGATTGATGACGAAGCAACCCAAGAGAACTTGGAATATAAACTGAAAGGGTTTATTGACTTGACTTTGGACAAGAGGTAGGGAAGATCTGAGAAGTACACTTGAGTAACTCTCTAGTTCATGGATTGGAGGTTATGATAGCTTTATTACATGTCCCTGAGGGCTTTACTGCTCAAATCGTATGCAAGATTATGTTTTTGCAGCTATCGACAAATAACTTTTATGCCACCATTTTTACCAGTAATTTTAACTATTAGTAGTGTTGTAAATTTATCTAATTTAAATTTAGACTTCACAGTTTGTTTACTGTTTTCCTCCTTATTGTTTGTTGTTATTTCTCTCTCAGAAGTTTTCTAATAAAACTGGGAATTTTCCTTTGGACTTAAAGAAAGGAAAAGTGCTGTGGGGGCTTTATAAAAAAAATTGTCTTTTAATACTTAATACCTTTGATACTTTATAGTCACTATAGAACAGAGATTAAGTATTTGAGGCAGTTATCACAACAGACTATTTTGAGAGTTTTGATGAGCATTTTTCAAATCTTAACATTGCAAACTTTAGTTTTAGCTTACTAATAGACAGCCCTGGATCTTTTTGGTCATCATTTCAGAGATATTTCCTTACCATATTTCTCAACGGTAGAGCTTCTAATGTTCTGGAAAATTTCTTTAAAAATTCAGATATTCAGAGATACATCTGTATTGAAAATATCTCAAGTATCTAATTTACACCTTAGGAAATGTTTTCTGATATTTTATATCATAAAATGTTTTGTGATCATTTTATTTGTCAAATTTGTCAAATTTCAATATCATGGAAATCATGGGTTGTGTAAATTAGCTCATTTGAGGTACCTTAGGTGAAAAATGCAGTGTTTCTTCCAGTTAAAGATTACGGACACAAGTTTTTAGTAGTATATAGATAGATAATATGTCATTTATGATTGTGTTCTTTACAAATGTGCAAGAAATCTAAAAGAGGATTGTATAATTTTTATAACTGATATTTTATCATGAATTCCTGCATTTTATCTCAAAAGTACAAAGACGAGGCAGTCTGTTCTTGATGGTCTTAAAAGTGCTTTCACATCAAAAATGCTATATGAGTTCATCCTGGAAAGGAGAATAACACTCACAGACAGTATTGAACGTTGTATCAAGAAAGGTAATACCATTCTGTCTTTCTGAGAAGTAATATTCTGTTAATGAAGTCCATTGTTTTTCAGATGTATTTTATCATGATTTTTTACTGGTTTTCATTGTAGGCAAGGGTGATGAACAGTGTGCAGCTGCAGGACTGGCTTGTCTGCTCTGCATACAGTTGGGGTCAGGAATTGAAAGTGAGGAAGTCTTTAAAACCCTTGCACCTCTCCTAAAGAAAATACTCTGTGATGTTTCAGCAAATACGAAAGCTAGGCAAGCTGTAAGTATATAGATGGTAGTAGTTATTCCCTAGTGATATTTCAGTAAGCTTCTAAGGAGTCAATATGCTTATTACCTAGTCCGGATGTCGGCAACCCGTGGCTTCCAAGCCGCATGTGGCTCTTTCGCCCCTCTCCTGCGGCTCCCTGTCACACCGCTGGTAGTTAAGTTTTTCAGCAGTTCTGGCTGATCTCACCACTGGCTGGCCCCGCCCATCTCCCCTCCCAGTCACTACTCGCCTGACCTGAGAAGAGAGGAGACTCGCTCCGGGCCCACCGCGCTCGTCTTGTTGCTAGGGGCGAGTGGGGCAGGGTTGCATTGTGGCTCCATGTTGTAATCGGTCCTGGGAGGAGGGGACCCGTCTCCCCCATTGTGAAGTGCGCTAAATTTTGCTGTGCTGCGTAAGGCACTGCGAGAGCACCTCGTGGCCTGCCTGACGCCTCATGGCCTCCGCCTCATGGCCTGCTCGCTGCTCTCGCAGCGCCTTGCACAGCACAGTAAAATTTAGTGCGTCTTCCTGAGCGTCCGAGGTGCACCCAGCACCAACAAAGGCTGGAAGTAGCTGCCCGCCGTTTCCAGCTTCAGTCTGTCGGACAGCGAGACCCCTGGATGAGACGCCGGAGAATCAGAGGGGGGGAGAGAGAGACGGGGAGGGGGGAGGAGATACAGAGAGGGGGAGAGAGATACATGGAGAGAGGGAGGGTGAGGGGGGAGAGAGATACAAGGGGAGAGAGATACAGAGAGGAGGGGAGAGAGAGATACAGAGAGGGGGAGGGGGGAGATACATGGAGAGAGATACATATACAGAGGGGGAGAGAGATGGGGAGAGATGCAGGGTGATAGGGGGAGAGAGAGATAGATGGAGAGGGGGGGGAGGGAGGGGGAGGGGGAAAGAGAGACGTAGAGAGAGGGGGGAGAGAGAAAGAGGGAGGGAAAGAGATACATAGAGAGAGAGGGGAGAGATACAGAGAGGAGGAAAGGGGGGAGAGAGAGACAGATAGACACAGATACAGAGGGGGAGAGAGGGAGATACTTGGAAAGAAGGAGAAAGATACAGAGAGGGAGAGAGGTAGGGTGAGGGGGAGAGAGATACAGAGGGGGGAGAGAGAAATACAGAGGGGGGAGAGAGAGGAAGGGGGAGAGAGATATATATACAGAGAGGGGGAGAGAGGGGGGACATCATTTGACATTTTAGATGTCAAAAGGGTTTTGTGGCTCCCAGTGTTTTTTAACAACCGGTTCTCTGCCCTAGTGACCGGCTGGGTAGGGGGTCATGTGACTGAGTGGGAGTGAGTGATGTTGAGTTGGCCATGCCCACCCAGGTTTTGTGGCTCCCGGTGTTTTCTTTTCTATGGGAAACAGGTCCAAATGGCTTTTTGAGTGTTTAAGGTTACAGACCCCTGACCTAGTCAAATATTCAAAAAGCAAGAACTTTTGTCACCTTTATTGCAAGTCTGCTGAATATAATTCATGATGGAAAAAATTCAAAAGATTTCTTGTCAAACAGGAAAACAGATTATCCATGGGAAGATTAGAATGAATTCAGCAAGCAAACAACCCTTGAAAGTGGAAAATAGTAATGATATATAATGTACTTCCTTGAACTTCAAAATCTGGTCTAAATAATAGTGAAGAGGTTAGACTTGGACTAGTAGCATTCTTAGTCTGTTGCATTTTGTGTTCCTAGTTTCCTTTTAAAACACTTAAAACAGCACTGCTTGATTGGGAGTGTACAGATAATGTTGCTGTTCTAGAATAGGTGTTTTAGATTACATAATCCAATTTTAAGCCAAATAAAATTAGATCAGCTATGACAGACTCATGGATATTGATCACCGTTATGAAAGTACTAGAAAAATAAACATGATTTTTAATTTCTCTTTTCCAGTCTGCTACCTGCTTAGGAGTCTGTTGCTTTATTGCTACTGATGATATCACGGTAAAAAAATTTTTATGTTAAGTATTACTATTTAATGCTCAGTTAAATGTTTGCTTAATAGTGTTTTATTAATTTTTTATTAGGAATTATATTTGACTATGGAATGCTTGGAAAGTATATTCACAAAATCCTACCAGAAAGAGAGAAATCAAAATGGTATTTCCAGCACTCATAACACAGGTCTTTATATAAGCGCTCTCTTGGCATGGACCCTTCTGTTGACCATCTGCCCAATGAATGAAGTAAAGAAAAAGCTTGAAGTGTATGTATTGTGTTCCTTGGCAGTCATCTTTGGAGTGAAACATGCTGAATCATTTTAATTACCGTGTTTCCCCTATAATAAGACATGTCCCGATAATAAACCCAACAGGGCTTTTCGGAATATGCGTTGAAATAAGCCTCCTCCCCGAAAATAAGGCCCCTTCCCCAACTATGTACACACACACCCTGCCCTATCTGCCACCCCCAAATTGTGCCCGAACATCTTACCAGAGTCTGGCAGCTCGCCGCTTCTCTTTCTCGGCTGGTCTTTGCAGGGAAACTCCTTGAAATGTAAAGAAAAACTTCTTGTGAGTGCGAGCAATTAACAACTTCTCGCACTCGCGAGAAGTTTTTCTTTACATTTCAAGGAGTTTCCCTGCAAAGACCGGTGAGAAAGAGAAGCGGTGAAGCTGCCAGACGCTGGTAAGATGTTCGGGCACAATTTGGGGGTGGCAGGTGAGGTAGGGGATGGGGAGGGGCGGGCTGCGAGACGCGCAA
>QLTV01000981.1:1706271-1731150 GCA_003457575.1 Thermophis baileyi
TAAGGAGCTCGCAGCCGATGCCGCCGGCGCCCACCATCAGCACTCGCGTGGAAGCGACGGCCTGAGCCAGCTCCCCCTGCAGGGTCCAGTTCCAGCTCTAGCCATCACCATAGAGCGGGAAGTGCACTCACAGAGCGGCCGCTGCTCTGGCTGGGGTTTGGAAGCCGCAGAGCCGGAGTTTGGGGGAGAGAAAGAAAGAAAGACTTCTGCTGCTTTCCTTGCGTGCAGCCAAAAGCAGAAGCAGCAGAAGTCAGTCTTTCTTTCTTTCTCTCCCCCAAACTCCGGCACTGTGGCTTCCAAATCCCAGCCAGGGCAGCGGCCGCTCTGCGAGTGCGCTTCCTGCTCTATGGTAATGGCTGGAGCTGGAACTGAAACTGGAACTAAACAGACCAGCTGAGAGACGCCACGGAGCTGCCAGATTCCAGTAAGACGCGCGTCTCGTGGCCCGCCCCACCTCCTGCACCCCGAAAATACCCCCCCCCCCCCCGATAAGTCCAAGTCCATATGTCGGGGGTCAAAAAAATATAAGCCCCTGTCTTATTTTCGGGGAAACACGGTATAGGTTAAGGGTAGGAAGCAGCCTTATCTATTAACAGGACAAAAAAGGAAGAAGGGATGCCATTTTTCTCCCTTTTCTTTATTTTAATGTTTTTCCTGCTTTGGTTGCAATTATTATGCCAACAGGGTATATTTTGGGGGAATCAGAAGGTTTAATATTACACAGATTGTGATATATGAATGGAATGTCCCCTTTTGATCTCCATCAATGCAGAGATTCTGCTATGCAGAAAAAAAGCAGAAATTCTAGTTTGAAAGACTTTTTCTTTAGTCCTGGAAGTAAATCAGAATATCTGAGGGTGCTTGGAACTTAATTCTGTGTACCATAACACTATATCTCAGATCTGCTTTATCATGTTCAATATATTTATTGCAAGTATTTTGATTTTCCTAGACATTTGCATAAATTTCCTAGCCTGCTGTCCTGTGATGATGTAAACATGAGGATTGCTGCTGGGGAAACATTGGCTGTTTTATTTGAACTTGCAAGAGAATCTGATGAGGTATATCCAAAGAAATAGAAGGCAGAAAGTAGGGAGAGAGAGTAAATATTTGGAATGGTGCTTTCATAATATTACTGTTTCGTTCAGATGGGAAAATGAAAGGTGTTGGTAAATCTAAAACTTCTCAGGTGGTATTGAATTATAATATTGCAATATTGGTATGGAGGAATTTTGAGAAATCTTCAAACATTTGGAGAGTTACAAGTTTCTCCATCTATATATATGGTCACTTTTAAATAAAAGCAAGTTAAACCCTATCCATGTATATAGTTCAAATTTAGCATATTAATAGCTTGGTAGTAATCAGTGATACATAAATTATTAAAATTCTATTATAATGATTTGCAGTCCTTAATTATAATCTTATTGTATGTATTAAAGACATGCACTGTTTAGTACAAACAGTAAATTGTCATAAACTTTTGAACGTTTTGAGTCATTTGAATAGAATAGAATAGAATAGAATAGAATAGAATAGAATAGAATAGGATAGAATAGAATAGAATAGAATAGAAATCTTTATTGGCCAAGTGTGATTGGACACACAAGGAATTTGTCTTTGGTGCATATGCTCTCAGTGTACATAAAAAGACAAGATACATTCGTCAAGAATCATAAGGTACAACACCTAATGATGGTCATAGGGTACAAATAAGCAATCAGGAAACAATCAGTATCAATATAAATAGTAAGGATACAAGCAACAAGTTAGTCCTGCAGTCATAAGTGGGAGGAGATGGGTGATAGGAACAATGAGAAGACTGATAGTAATAGTAATGCAGATTTATTACTAATGCAAATATAGATTTAGACTTCAATAATTTGTTTAGTAAGTCTTTATTAATATCTTTACTGTTTTCTTTAACAGTGCTGAAGAATAGTCTCAGATTATTCAAAAGCCTATCTTGGGAAAGTAGCTAGAAAAACGCTTGGCAACAAAGGATAAGAGAAAAAGAATAAAGGAGTCAAGAAAGCCATTGTGTTGCACAGTTTTTAAATATTACTCTGATGTATGCAGTTGAAACTTGCAGTTTCAGGTTGAGCTATGGCAATTTAATTTTGAAAGGAAGAATAATGAACATGCAAAGCTTTAATCCTTTATGGTAGTATCTGACTTAGTTAATGGAAAATGATCTTAATATTTTCTTATATATGGTTGTCATTGTTCCTTCTCAAATAACAGGTCTTCCTTTGCATACTTATAGCTTAAATAATAGCCAGTGTACAGTTGTTAAATTTCCCCTGTTAATCGTAACTACAGTGATTGGGGAAATTTACACACAACATGGGATAAATGACAAGTGAAGGTGAATGAGATGAGATGGAACAGAAGGGAGCAAATACTTGGCACTGAATAATTGATATCCATGATGCAGGAAGTAAAAGGTGTGGGACAAATGGCTGTTTCAGAAGCCATACATTTAGTATCTGTTTAACCAGAGTTCTTGAATCAGCTTTCTAATGCAAATGCCATTCATTTGAAAACATATTAGCGCAATGGACTGTAGACTATGATTAGCTTATACCAGTGATGGCGAACCTATGGCACGCGTGCCACAGGTGGCACGCGGAGCCGTATCTGAGGGCACATGAGGCGTTGCCCTATGTCAGCTCCAGCGCGCATGTGCGTGCTGGCCAGCTGATTTTCGGCCTTCCGGAGGGCAGGGGGAGGTCGTTTTTGCCTTCCCCAGGCTTCAGGAAAGCCTCCGAAGCCTGTGGATGGCGAAAAACAGACCCAACGGCCCAACCGGAAATTCGGAAACGAATTTCCCGTTGGGCCATTTTTCAGCCTCCCCAGGCTTCAGGAAAGCGTACTGAAGCCTGGGGAGGGTGAAAACAGCCCAACGGCCCAACTGGAAGTTCGGAAACAAACTTCTGGTTGGGCCGTTGGGTCCGTTTTTTGCCATCCACAGGCTCCGGAGGCTTTCCTGAAGCCTGGGGAAGGCAAAAACGACCCCCCCCACCCTCCGGAAGGCCGAAAATCAGCTGGAATCCGTTTTTCGCCATCCACAGGCTCCGGAGGCTTCAGTGAGTCCTGTGCGCATGCGCAGGGGGGAGCATGGGGGTTGTGCATGCATGCGCGAGGGGCATTGCATTATGGGTGTAGGCACACGCACGTGCGCTATCGCCCCCGTGCGCGCCCTTTTGGCACCCGAGCAAAAAAAGGTTCGCCATCACTGGCTTATACTAATATACCCTATTTCCCCCAAAATAAGACATCCCCTGATAATAAGCCCAATCGGGCTTTTCAGTGCATGGCAATAAGGCCAAGCGCTTATTTCAGGGTTCAAAAAAATATAAGACAGGGTCTTATTTTCGGGGAAACACGGTATAAGTTTAGACTGCCTCTGCTAAAGTCCAATGTTTGGAAATGGGTGGAATTAAAACATTTACAGAAATCTCATTCTGCTTAGAGAATTCAAAGGAAACTCTACATTGGTAGCAATCCTTTCAATATTGTGATAAGGTGATCTTAAATAATGATAACCTGTTGTGTTATAGCTTAATTATTTTAAACAATAAAGCATATAATTATGACAATGTGCAAGTTCACTGGTCTTTGAAACTTGAGCGCACTTCATTAAGATGCAACAAACAACTTCTCTATTTCTTTAGGATTTTTTTTATGAGGACATGGAGCTTCTAACACAGAAATTGAAGGCTCTAGCTACAGATGGAAATAAGCATCGTGCTAAAGTAGACAAAAGGAAACAGCGATCTGTCTTCAGGGATGTCTTACGAGCTATAGAGGTAAACTAGAACAAAATAAATTTTATTTTACCTCTTGAAAGTAATTTTAAGACCTGATTTCTTTATACACTTGCATGCAAAGATTTTAGACTCGCTGCTCAAATTCTGTTTCAATTAATCCTTAAGCAAATAGAAGCAGAGAGAATGCCTACATGGTGCTAAGTTAAGATTTTCCAAGATCGCGGCAGCGGAGGAAGCAGTATCAGATCACGGGGAGAGAAGTTACTAAATTAAGTAGGAAGGTATAAGGGGAGGGGAAAAAGGGGAGAAAAAAGGAGCAGAAAGTTAGATAAGGAAGATGGAAAGAATAAAGGAAATAAAGGAATTGGGGTAAGGAGAAAAACACTAGTAAAACAGCAACGCAGCGAATGAATGGCTGACCAGAGCAGAGACGAGGCCGAAAAGCCCAAGCACCGAAAGACAGAACGAAGCTGGCAGAGAAGACAAGAGGCCAGAGCAGCGAATGACGGAAGTGAACACAACAAATTAAGCCAGAGGTCGCAATAGGCAGGGAGGGAAGACCCCAGTAGAGAATAAAAATAAATACAAGACAGAAAATAAAAGATAAATAAATAGGCAAATAATAAGGACAAGAGTGGAAAATTAGAAATCAAGGAAGAATAGGATTAATAAAGATTAATCAAATAAATAAGGCAAATCTTAAATAATAAGATAGGGGGGAACTGGAGCTCAAAAACTTTTTAAAAATATAGGGAAGAAAGGGATAAATAAAACTACCATAATAGTAAGCAAGTAAAATAAGGTATAAAAACAAGCACAAAAAGGCAGAAAAAAGGATAGGGAAAAAAAAGATACAAAACTTTTTACCCTTAAAAGAACCAGCAAAAAGAAATACTCATGGAACAGGTGACTGATACTATTGTGGTATGCAATATATGTTCCATGTATGTGCTTATGCCCAAAGAACACCCAGATTATACATGTATTAAATGTAAGCTGTGTGAACTACTAGAGGAAAAAGTAAGGGATCTAGAGGCAGCTCTAGTCAAACTCCAACCTACAC
The DNA here is from genome assembly GCA_003457575.1 of Thermophis baileyi. Classification (NCBI taxonomy): domain Eukaryota; kingdom Metazoa; phylum Chordata; class Lepidosauria; order Squamata; family Dipsadidae; genus Thermophis; species Thermophis baileyi. Next base: position 1,711,108 of record QLTV01000981.1, read on the forward strand.
AAGAAAGCTATGCCGAAATTGAACCAAATAATGACCAAATAACTCCCAGAAGATTTGACCCTGCTGATAAACCCTTGGAGGAAGACAAATGGAGGTATGTCACTCATAGAAGGAAACACGATAATCAAAGAAAGAAGCAGCACACATCTAACAAACCCCTGCTGCCCAATCTAACCCAATCAGAAGCAGCCCTGTTAAAACTGAGCAACCAATTTCTCCCCCTAGTTGAAAATACTCAGACCCACAACCTCCCCCTCAAAGAAAACATGCAAACACTTAGAAAAGAGACATCATCAAATATCCCTTAAAAAGTCACAACAAACACACCTGAGATAAACAGAAAAACACCTCAGACGGCATGCGCGGTGCAGCTGAGCTGAGCAACAGCTCATGTGCCCGCAGAGAGGGCTCTGCGTGCCACCTGTGTGCCACAGGTTCGCCATCACGGTTATAGGTTCTACTTGAGCAGGCACGGCACTGGGCCAATCCCAGTGGGACGAGATACTCCCTCAAGTAGCCTGGACCCATGCCATGAAGAGCTTTAAAGGTGATAACACTTTGAATTACATGGGTACTATTTTAAAGATACAATAAATTGGGGGCAGTTTTAGTAGTAAGTTTTCCTGGACTTTCCTTGACATCAATGGTTCTGTGGAACTTGTGTTTCTGAATAGTGTTTCTTAACAATTTTATCTGCTAGCCAGAAGCATTTAGAGCTTTTTTAATGGTTTACTCTGCTCAGGAAGAATGAAGTTTCTGTTCATTGCCTATTTTTTTCATGCCATTGTATGCAAAAAATGCTTTACCGAACCAAGATAATGCATTTTGTAACATGTCCTATTTTTAATTCATATTACTGGTAGCATCCATCCATATTTGTTTAATGCTAAGTAGTTGTACTATGTAGGAAAAACTTGTAATATGGTGTGTCTTTTGTGAGAGGTGATAATGAAAACAGCTGTTTAGTTAAGTTGGCAAAAACAACAACTTTTCAAATCTTGGATTCTTGTTTTAAGCACTGAACTTTAGAATATCTGTAGTACCATATTAAGCTTTTTGAAGTAAGTTTTAGTTTAAAATGTGACAGTACCAATGTTTAGGATGAACAAGAAGAGTGCAAGATTTTCAGCAGTATTTAGAAAGTTTTCTGCATTTCTGTATTGGTAAAGAAGTCTGCTGGAGAAAGACCTGTTGTAGCCCAAAATATTAGAAGGATGTTCAAGGAAGGATAGCATAGAATTTAAAAACAGTAAATTTGATACAGATGTTTTTTCTTTAACAGGAACACGACTTTCCCACAGAGACAGTCAAGTTTGGACCAGAGCGCATGTACATTGACTGTTGGGTTAAAAAGCAAACATATGATACTTTCAAGGAAATTTTAGGATCAGGAATGCAGTATCATTTACAGGTATACATTGAAATGAAACTATTTTGGCACCCTCTTGAGTCTACTCTGTAAATAGCACAATGCAAAATCCCTAAAACAGTTTTTAAATTAGACAATACATGTCTGCATAATAAGGGAAGAAAAAAATATAGGCAACAGATATACTAAATTTTTAGCAATAGGAAAGGCAGTTCTCTGATTACTTTGCAAATCTTGCATATTAAAAGGGAGTTATTTAAACCATGATCAAACATTTGCACAGTTGTAATGACAACATGTTTTATGCAGTCCAATGAGCTCCTCCGGAATATCTTTGAACTTGGTCCACCACTGATGCTTGATGAGGCAACCCTTAAGACCATGAAGATAACCCGTTTTGAAAGGGTAAGTGATTCATACTCTGTTGGGTTAAATGATCTTAAATGCAATTCACTCACAGAATTGTTCAAAAGCATAATGACATGGTAATATTTATGTTGTGAGAAGAGGGAGAGGGAGCAATGGGAATAGAAGGAATGACAAGGGTTTGTGAGACCACCTAAATTGCAGATTTGCACTTATACAGTATCCCATCACTGTCCCCTGCAGAGACTTATTTTTGACTTAAAAGTTTGGTTCCAGTTAAAAGAATGCTAAGATAACCCAGGGAATGATCCAGTATCATTCCTTTATTCTATCCTATGTTCTTTTTATAAGATATTCCATTGCCTGTGTTATGACTGAAGTAGTCTTGTATCTGGCATTTGGGAAATGTGATGGGTGTCAGAATATGAACTTTCAAAGCTGCCATCATTAACAGCTAAATTTTAACTTCTGTACTATGAAGAAAGAAGTGTATGATTGTATTAATGTTTAATATTGTTTGTTTATTTAAAAGATTTAACATGGCTGCCCATCTCATGTGACTGATTAAGTCAAAGCCAACTTAATACAACAACAACACAGTTTAAATGCTAGAATGGGTAACATTTGGTAAAATTTCAGATTCCAATGGAAAGGTTGAGCTATATATTTCCAGTATACATTTTGGATGATTCAAAGTCTGGTATTACTCTCATAAGTTCATCTTGAATGCAAGTGGAATTGGTTAGCATCTGGATTTGAAATAATTAGGAAATTCAGGGTGTAGACTATATGGGAATTTTAAAAAATAAAAACATTATAGAAATAAGAGAAAATGGCATTACTACCAAGGAGATTGCAGATTAACTTGAAAAACTCCCTAAAATTTCTATGTCAACTCTGCCCCTGTATGTTTTTCAAGTACTTCTTTTGCATATAGAAATTTTGTAAACTGGGATGTCTTGATAATAAATATTCTAATGATTTGCTTTAATTTAGGATTACTGAATGAAAACATCTGTTAGAATTTAGTACCGAAAATAAAGCCAATTTAAAGTTGGGAGTGGAATGTAATTCTAGCTCAAAATAAAAAATTCTAATTTATATGCATTAATGGAAAATACGTTAAAATGGATCTGTTGAATAAACCCCAAAGTTGTCAGACAAATGTTTAATGTTGGCTAAGATTATTATGATATATAATTGCACTTTCTCTCCTTTTTTCATAGCATCTGTACAACTCTGCAGCATTCAAAGCTCGGACTAAGGCTCGAAGCAAATGCCGTGATAAAAGAACAGATGTGGATGAAGTGTTCTAGGACAAGTCTTCAAAGCCCTTTAACATGGGGTGGTGTTGTTGTTTGTTAAATCTAGTTCTTGTTTGGGTACAATTAATTGCAGTGTACAAAGTTAAATAATCTTTTTAATTGTGTCAGTTCCACATTTTGTACACCACTTGATGTATGTTAAACTGGCTTATATAGTATAAATGAGGTAGGATGATAGGAGAGAATTTCCTGATAAATATATTGGGTAAAAATCAACTTTTTACTTGGAAAAACTATTAATATTCAACTAGTTCTGAGGACACTCCTGATTCAATTTTTTTAATCTAATGAAATCTTAAGAAGTACATTCTTTGGAGATGAGTGTCCCTTGGTAAAAGCTGCCATTTGACAATCAGTTAAACATTTTAAAAATAAATATCCAATTTATTATAGTGACATCAGCATAGTAGGGCAATATCAAATTCAATTGATACATTGTTAATGAAGTAGCACACAAATGTTTAATCTTCTTAATTTACAGAAAAATTGCCTTGGGCAAAATTAAAACAAAACCATAATAGTTTAGGGAAGCTTGTTATAATTTGGGTAACAGACAGATTTGGGTCTTCATTGGTGTTGGCTGGGCTTTTGCATTTGTTTGGCCTATAGTCAGCCACAAAAAAGTTGCATTAGCAGAAAAAGGATTTTTTAAACTTCAAAATGATAAAATGCTATCATATATATGTGCTTTGTATTAGGTTTGTGAAGGCCTTTTGTGTGTGTCTTATTTGGGAGGGATAATCGGAAAGCTGAAAGAGAATCATTTGCAACTGCTGCCTAAATGCAAATGGGACACTCTGAAAAAAAGTACCAAAGCAAAATATTTTCCTTGCCCAATCTTTATTATCCAGAAATTTGCATACAACGTCCCACATATTCAGCAGCATCTGCCTCTGAACATATATTTAATATGATTTCCCACCCCAGTTCCATCTACCCTGTTTTAATTTTGGTCAACGGTAGCAGGAGTTAAAATGAATGTTGCATCCCTAACTTTATTGGAAAAATGGGAAAAAACAAGCTAATCATGGACTGAGAAATACATCAAACAATAGTGCTAGAAACTCTTGTATTGCCCTGACCCTGAAACAAAAGTTGAAAGATATATTTTTGCTCCATTGTGCAATTGTGATGGAATGTGTACCTGGAAGAATCAGTGGATAGGAGTTTTGGCAACACATCTTTCCCAAAGAGGCCCATATTAAGAGACTGTAGTGTAGAGTCAGAAGGGGGAAGGGAAGAGGAAGTTCAGGGTAGCCACACCCTACAATCTCTTAGGGTATATCTAGTAAGTTAGAAAGTTGTACCTTTAGAATGGTAAGATTCTTTCCATGAGATGTAAGCAAATAAAGGATCGGACTTGATTTGATTTTACTGTGTTTTCTTTGGATTTGCCCTGACAGCATCCCTCATTAAATATCAAGTAGTTTGCAGTCTTAATGAGTAAGAGAGATGAAAGTAAATGTAAAAATGTAGAAAACCTGCAATGTAAAAAAAGGTAAGTGGGAATATTTGTAATAGAACAGTGCAGTGGCCTCTTAAATGTAAACAGTTTGCCAATAATATTAAGAGTTACCTGCTTCAAGAGAATGAAAAGCACATTAATAACCTAAGCATTGTTTTCAACTGCTTCCTAAATGTTGGCTCACCCATCACTTTGAGCCTTGTTCTGCTTTTAGATAAATGCTATACATGGGCTAAGATTGATTTATAAAGCATACCCTATTAATGTTTGCAGATAATTATCTGTATAAGGTATGGTTATTATAAAACTTTGAAAAATAATTGGTCACAGTTTTAAACTGCTTCTGATGCGCAGGAGCTTACAATATATTGTATACACTACATTGTCTTCACACACCATGCAATTCATTCAGTCGAAAACGTCTATCTTGAATCCATGAATTGGAGACCTCGTAAGTAAACTTTTTGCTACTTTGCACCCTATTGTTTGCAACAACTTTCATGAAATAGTTTTTTGAAAACTGGCATTTTGTTTCCTGATGTCATTTTCGAAGTACTGGAAGAACACATAATGCAAAAGCATTGTGTTGCATTGAAATTGGCTTGGCTTTGACTTGGTTCCTGACTTGGATTTTTTAAACCTTCAGGCTTCCATGAAAACATCCCATAATTATAAACCGCTAACCGTGGAGAAATAATGTTTTTTTTTACTCTGCTTTATACATATTGTACATATGGACTATGAACATAATAATATGGTGTGACTTTATGATAAATATTGTATGTAATTTATTTAGATTACAATGTTTTATTATTTTCAAATAAGTGTTGGTTAAAACATTTACTATTAGCAGAGGATGCTACGTAGGGCATGTCATTGGGTGAAAAATTTTGCAATTTTTGTCGGGTTCTAAAAATATGTGTTTTTACACCAAGAATTCAAATCTTATTTTTGCAATTGCACAATGTTTAGCTTGGTATGGTAAACCCACGTCTGATCATATACCCCACAAAAGCCTCTCGTAACCCAAATAGTGTTAACTTTATCTTCTCAAAATTACACCTTGTACTACAAAAATTTTTCTGCATGAATCTTATCTAGCTAAGCAAAAAAGAATCCATGTAATCATAAACTAACATCAGAAAGCAATTATCTGAGTTACAAAAATGTTTAAACAAATTTCATCAAGTCTTGTTTTGATTTGTTCTTCAATATCAGCCGCTCACTTGCTTCTTGGCCTCTGATATATTCCTTGCATTTCTCATGTGTATACACTCTGCTTGCTGCCTCTGTAACCTGTTTCACACATACAGTATCTATTGATTGGACATGACAGGGCCACTGTGGTACTTGCATTAGTTTATCAATGAGCTTCTTTATTTCTGCTGTAGTCAATTTGCATGTCAGAGGTGGCTCATATACACCTTCACACCAGTCAATCAGCTCCAGCAGAGTGGATGCTCTGCTGGAGCTGTGGATGCAAGGTGTTTTTCTTGCACATACAGAAAAATCTATGCACCCCTCAAATCAATGATCTTTTGCACACCAGCTCTCCTCTCTTGAATGTCATCTGAACACAAGAGTGTCTGGATGATCATTTCACTGAAAGTGTATCATGCTGAGTGCTGAATGGTTGGCAAAACAGCATCTAGTACAGCCTTTTGCAGTCAGACTTGCTGCAGCTGGAACAACACATGACACGGGCCTTCAATCCAGGAGTGTTTTACTTTGATGTTGAACCAGCAAGGGTAGTACATACCAACAATGTATTCCACTATCATTCCTATGTTTTGGAGAGTTTTGCCTTTAAAGCCATGTTTTGAAACCCATATTCGACAAAGCCTATTTGCAGTTGTTAACCAGTGTGAATGGCTTGCGGAGCCAATTTCCAAAAGAGCCAGATCTGTGGGAAGTTCTGTACTTACTGCCTGTGTGATCCTATATCCATACGCTTGATCAGAGAGATCATTTACAACACTGTTGCTCAGTGAAATGAGAGGCTCACCAATTGAAACTGATAAATGGGTGGCTGCCCCAGTGTTATTTAGAGGAAAGATGGGTCTTTATGTCTCTGTGTAGATTACCATGATCTGAACGCTGTTTGCATGGAAAATATGTTCCCCCCCCCTCTCCCTCATGAAGGACATGTTGGCTCACTTGGTAAAGGGGAGAATCTTTATGAAACTGGACTTGCGGGAGGCATACTACGCATCAGAATTCGGGAGGGAGATGAGTGGAAGACTGCTTTTAATTGCCCTTTTGGCTGTTTTCATTTCTGAGTGTTCCCTTTTGGCCTACAGGGGGCGCCTGAGGTATTCATGCAATTGATAAATGAGGTTCTACATGAGCACCTATACAAAGGCATCCTGGTCTACCTGGGTGACATTTTAATCTATTCTGAAATGAAAGCTGAGCACGTGAAGTTAGAGTTTGAGTTAGTTAGAGTTGTCCTACAGAAACTCCTGGCTGCTAGGCTATACGCTAAGCTGTCCAAATGTGAATTCCATAAAGACAAAATTGACTTTCTGGGCTACTGAATATCTCACGAGGGGGTTGACATGGACCCAGAGAAAGTGCAGGCTTCTAGAGTGGGCACCACCCTGAACTAGGAAAACTACAGTTTCCTAGGATTTGCCAACTTTTACAGGCAGTTTATTCCTTCTTTTGCTCAGATCGCCCTCCCCATCATGAACTTACTGAAAACCAAAGGGGGAGGAAAATCTAAGCTCAGCCAACCATTGAAATGGACTATGGAATGCCAAGCGGCATTCGAAAAACTTAAATGGCTTTTTGTGGCCGAGCCAGTGCTAAAACACCTAGACACAAACAAGCCATTTGTCATCCAAGCGGATGCCAGCGATGTGGCTGTGGGGGCCGTACTGTTGCAAGAAAATGAACATGGGCAGTTACAACCCTGTGCATACACATCCAAAAAATTAACCGAGACTGAACACTTGGCTGTCTGGGAAAAGGAGGTCTATGCGGTCCGATGGGCACTCCTTTCCTGGAGGCACTTTTTCGAGGGAAATAAAATCCCTTTCCAGGTCTGGACCGATCACAAAAACCTAGAAGCCTTAAAGACACCCCCCCCCCCGAAAGCTTTTGCCCAAACAGGCACGGTGGGCCCAATATTTCCACCATTTTAACTTCACTTTACACTAGCCAGGAAGAAAGAATTTCCCCACCGATGCATTGTCAAGAATGTCTCAATACAATAGCTGCAAGGTGGAGGTGGTCAAACTGATGCTCCCTTCACACCAGCTAGCCGTTCGAGTAACCATGAGAGCACAAGTGATGGGGAAATCACCCTTGGATGGAGTCCTAGCAGATGCATTTAAGATCGCTCTGAATGATAACGCCTGGTTTAATGCCCATAAAAATATATGTTCCATTCAGGATGGACTAGCATGGGTAGGAACCAAGCTGTATGTGCCTGCCAGTCAAACACTGGCAGGCAGGACACTTTGGATTTGTAAAGACACTACACCTAATAAAGAGGCAATTCTGGTGACCTTCCCACAAGGGCATTGAAAGCTACGTATCCAGCTGCTCTATCTGTGCCTCTGCTAAATGCAGGCAAGGAAAGACACCAGAGTTCCCCCAAAAGGTAGCCGAGTCTTCAGCTCCCTGGACAGAGATCTCTATGGACTTTGTTGTAGAGCTCCCTGAAAGCTCAGGGAACACAGTCGTTTGTGTCGTGACAGACCTGTTCTCCGAGCAGGTCCATTTTATTCCTTGCCAAAAAATCCCTACAGCTAAAGTGCTGAAACTGTTCCTGCACCACATTTACTGATTACATGGTGCCCCACAGCATATAATTTCAGGTAGGGGGGTTCAATTTACTTCAAAATTTTGGAAGGCCTTTTTGGACCTATTTGGTACCAAACAAGGACTGAGTTCATTGCACCATCCTCTAACTAACGGGAGCTCTGACAGAACGAACTCAGTCCTAGAACAGTACCTGCGATGTTTTATCAACTATCAGCAAGATAATTGGACTGATCTGTTGCCATTTGCTGAAGTGGCTTACAACAACACAGTACACAGCAGCACTGGTTTCATTCCGTTCCAAGTAGCTACTGGCCAACAATTTAAGCTTATGCCTGAACTGCCATTAAAGGATCCACTAGTCCAGGGGTGTCAAACTCATGTCGTCACGGTGACATCACGTGACATATCGGGACTTTTTTCTCCTTCGCTAAACCGGGCATGGGCATGGCCAGCGCGTGACGCATCCGGCCCGTGGGCCTGGAGTTTGACAGCCCTGCACTAGTCCCTTCGTTGAAGGAATGGATCTCACAGTTGTAAAACACTTGGCCAGTTGTTTGCAGGGCCCTGGACAACACTAGGGCCGCTTACAAAATCCAAGCAGACAAAAAAGGAACTGAGCCTAAGGACTTTAAAGTTAGGGATCGTGTTTATTTGTCCACACGGTTCCTCCAATCCTTACAACCCTCTAAAAAACCAGGCCCTAAATTCATAGGCCCCTTTCCCATCAAACGCATTATCAATCCAGTCACCGTGGAACTAGAATTGCCTAAATCACTGAGGAGGGTCCAACCTGTCTTTCATAGCAGTTTGTTAAAACCCGAGTCAACCTCGCCTTTATGGCCAACCCCACCTCCTGCCACCTGAACCCTTTATGATTGAAGGTGAACAGCATTTTACGATTAAACAGATTCTTGACTCACAGGTTCATAGAGGGAAGGTTCAATACCTGATGTCATGGAAGGATTTCTCGGGTTCTCAGAGTGAGTGGGTGGATAAATTGCATGTCAGAGCCTCTACATTGCTCAAACACTTCCATGCCCAATATCCTAACAAACCAAAATGATTGCATTTTCCTTGTTTATCTTGTCCTTTTCTCTTGCAGATGCGGATCTCCTTCTGGGGGGGGCAGCATGTCAGGTCCGTGTCAGAATGCTGCCATACTGGAAGGGAGCAGGAAGGCATTAGAAATAGTTTACATGCTTTCGCTTAGCTGTAACTGCTTGGGAGCATGAGGGTGGAGAGGTTCATACCATTTCCATTGACCCCTCCCGACCGGTTCACGCCGGGTCTTCAAGGCCGCCATGCTCCAAGGATGGCATCTTCTCTACCATGCCACCTTGGTGAAGTCAAAACATCTTTATGGCAAATTATTGGCTAATGATGGACACTGGGTATTGAGGTGGGGGCTGAAGGGGAAAATTATCTTTACACTTTGCGTCTGATTCTCAGACTCCACCTGACTTTTCTGCAATCACTATCTCTCAGTAAAAGTTCCTTTTGAAATGAGGCTGGTTTCAAGAGTTTTACTTTCTTGGGAAAGGAGTTGAGGCAGACACAGGCACACACAAAAATACAGAACTATTTTAAGGGGAACAATTATTTTGGGATGCTCTTTATGGCATAGGTTATTAAATGGACCCCCTATCTCCCATAACCCCTGACTATTTAGTAAGCTCAGGAAGAGTTGGCATGTTTCAAGTGCATTTGATGAAATAATGCAGTCTATTGGGACTTAGGAGACCACCTTCTGTGTTGCATACCTGCCCTCTGAAAAGATTTCTCCCTAGAGAACCATTTAGTTCCCACCCTGATAAAGTTCTGCTGGTTTTCAGAAACCTGACTATAATGAAGAAGAGGATAATATAAAGTGAAGATCATCAGCACGTTTGTAAATGTGGTAAAATTAACAGTGTTTTCTACATGTTGGCTTTTAATTTACCGTGTCCAATCAAGTATTTGAAACCTGACAACTTTGCAGAAACGAATACTAAATATAGATATAGGCAACAACATTCTGCTTCAGGGCTGAGCTTGTGGCTCTCATTAACACATTCAAGTGGATTTGGAGAAGACAAAAAGGAACAACGCTGCTGATATATGCATTTTTCCAGCATTTTGTGAAAGAAAATATAAGATTAATTGGGGATGGTTTAGATGTGAGTAATATTCAGTTCTCTAAGCCTTTAAATGTGTTAAGAATGTATTCTTTCATGAAGTGAAATATTTATTGATGTATTTATTGGTAGCCTTTGCATATTAAAGTTATTCATAAGACATCTGATAGTGGTAACTTAAAGAATTAGTCCTGAGTCCTCTGTAAAGAAAGTTTCCATTTTCTACCTCTAGTTAGTCTGAAAGTAAAAAATGGATATAGCATTATGTTTTTAATTGTTCAAGAACTATAAATGTATAATGGGATACCAAGCTTTAGGTATTTCAGATGATATTTAAAATCAATCACCATATATTTATATTAGATAAATATATTTGAGTTAGATTTAAGTAGCATCCTGTTTCCTAATTTTTGCTTCTTGAGTCTAGGGAAAAATAGAGCATCCACCTTCAAAATATCAAATAACCTCAATACTGGTGGTATAGATTCAGAGGATTGCAGAACATGTTTTCAAATGCAGTCTGACCTAGATGTTGAGCTTATCCTGAATGGCTTCCAAAGGGACAATCCCAAAATAGCAACAACGATGTGGCTATTGAATGTTATTCCTTTCCAACACATGATATTTTCCCAAAGGAACAATAACCCATCTGTTCTGAATTCAATCAATGTTGCATATATAGTTTTCTAATCAACATGGCCCATTCTTTATAATTGGAACCTCTCATTACAGCTCTCAATAGTTGCAGCAGAATGAAGTTTTCTGCGTTTTATGATGTCATGATGTTTGAAAGAATCCTGTTTCCACAGTTTTCCCTAAAGAATTGAACGTTTAATTGAACTTAAAAGTGGTCTGTGTTTAAGTTCTAAGATTGACAGCAAATAAGCAATCAATGAATCAAGAAGTAGCAGTACACAAAATTTATATATACGGTAGTATTTGTGTAGCATAGGCTGAGTAAGCAGTGTAACTCAACGCAATTTTGCAACTGAGCAGTGTAAACAAGGGGAAAAGGTAGATTTAAGGAATTCAGGCCATTCGGAGAGTTTATATATGATCATTCAAATGTGCATATTTACATATAGCCTATGCTGCATAACTAGGACATGTTTCTTTCCCTTATCTCGAGCATGCTTGACTACAACTCTTAAAAAATCGAACAATCCTTTTTTTTCATTTTAAATGAAGTCTGTTGTCATCTGATAGGTATCATGGAGAGTTCTTCTGAAAGTGTGTTTAAAAATTCACACGAAGAAGGGAAACTTTATGCTGTTGATTCATTGAACAATTTAAATGAGCATGTTTCTGCAGCTCAAACTCAGCCCCCAAGTATGTATGCTACACAATATTTTGTTAACAGCGTTTCAGATTTATGTATGCTGTTTACTTGATGGCATTTAACAAGATAAATATGTTTTCTGAATGGTTTAGAAAAACGAATATAATAATTAAACAGGAACAAGAAACTCCTGGTCCTCTGGATGATGCTGAATTAGAATTTCCAATGACCATGCACCATTGACCATGCAGGTCAGAGCTGCTGGAAATTGTGGGTTAATAATTTCTGGAGAACCATTTCCCATCCTTTGAAGAGTAAAACACATTTGGGTTTATTGAGGTAAAACAAACTAGCTTCTTCATAGAGTAGAGGGTATGATGTGTGTATTGTAGCTTTAATCAATATGAATTTTTCATAGTTTAAAAATATTTAATTCAAAGTTTATAGTAATCTATGGCTAAATATTTTAGGCTTCAGAAATAAAGATTATAATTTTTAAACAATTGTTAGCTAACGGTGTAAGAGTAATACTGTATAAACTTATTTTAAAAGATTGGTTGGTATTTATACTATACATGTGTTTTTGATCCTGTTTGGAAACTATTAAATATTCTTTTTTTACTATAAGTCAAATGACCTTTAATTTGTATATTTATCTCTTGCATTGCTGTCCTATTTGCATATGTAACAACAGTACTTGTTATATCCAAGTTGAAGTGTAAGCAGCAGAGCCATGACTTTTAGATCTGTAAGGATATTTCACTTGTACGTGGTGTACTGGATGTGCTTCAACAACAGTTGCATATTTTCATTTGTTTCTTTCATGTGTACAACATAGCCAACATGTATTGAAGGGTGTACATTGCCATTGTGTAAAAATAGAATATTTATATAAAATGGTAGGTGATAGATTAAATTACAGATTATTTTCATGATTAGCAGTCAAGATACATAAGATACATCCAAGAGTGTTCAGGAAGCAAAATTGTTGTTGTCCAGTGTAGTCATTTAGCAGGGTATTAAAGCAGTAGTCAGGAAGGCTATTTGGTCTAAGATTTTAAGTTTAAAAGATGACTCTGTACAGGTAGTCCTTGATATACGACCACAATTGAGCCCAAAAGTTTTGTGCTAAGTGAGAAAGTTATTAAGAGAGTTTTGCCCCATTTTACAATCTTTCTTGCCACAGTTGTTAAGTGAATTACTGCAGTTGTTACTTTAGTAACACGGTTGTTAAGTGAATCTGGCTTCCCCATTGACTTTGCTTGTCAAAAGGTGATCACCTGACTCCAGGAAACTGCAACCCTCATAAATATGAGTCAGTTGACAAGCATCTGAATTTTGATCACGTGACATGGGGATGCTGAACAGTTGTAAGTATGAAAAATGGTCATAAGTCATTTTTCAGTGCCATTGTAACTTTGAATGGTCACTAAATGAATTGTTATAAGTTGAGGACTACCTGTATTATTTTATTATGAGCCTCAACAGATAGAACTTGCCTGATTAAATCTGAAGCTATGAGAAAGCCTGGCATTCTCTAGAATGCAGCTTATTTAGTGTTAATCTTGAGCACTGAGGGAAATTAAAGGAAGGCTTTCTGAGAATGTATTCCTAAGGGAGCCAAGAGCTACTTGAGTTACAACAATTCAAAACTCATTTTTACTTACTTAACCTAGGTATTTTTTGAATAGTTCCAAAATTATTGATAACACCAACCCACCCTGCCCAAATTTCAAAACCTGCTGCAAAACTCTGGTCATCATAATTTGCCCTGGAGTGCAATAGTTGCCTTGGAACAGTTGAACACTGCTATCCCATGGAAAACATAAAAACATTTGGAATTTGTGAAAAATATTCCAGCAGGTAGGGAGTATAAGGCCTGAGGCAGGAACCAAATGGGGTTCAAGTCAGAAGGACTATTATGTAAACATATAACAATCACTTAGCTTTGGTGACACCAACTCTGTGCAAAGTATGCATTCATTCAGAAGAAAAAGAAATTTTGAGTGTAATTCCTTGAGTGCATAGTCCTACAGTTTTCCCTAGCAGTTAATCAATTATTATGTTTGGTTTGGGGTCTTGTCTGTAATAAAGAGACCAATACTGTATAGCAAAGCCAAATTCATAGGCCAAACAACCTGAAGACTAAATCCTGGTCTGCTTCGGCACTAGCGGAAGGGTCAGGGAGTATGAGCAGCAAGATATATGAATCCAATGATCTAATGATACGAGTACAAAGGTCTGTCGTTGGAAGATGAGATTTAGAAATCAAAGATAAACTAAAGGTTGAAATAAGGACTGGCATGCTGGAATTCATATTCTTGATGAGATTCATTTTCCTATTGTGATCATCAGATATACTGCTATTTATGGATCCGATTTGCAGCAGTGGTTAAGAGTAATTTTCATAAACACTGGCTGGTAGATAGCCTGTGTTCTTCTCAATACAGATTTACTGATTCCTTTCAAACTTTTTGATAAACTGTTTCAGTGAATAAGCTGTAGCACAGAATATTTTACATGTGATAGTGTGCATATATCCCATGTTTTCTATCACATTTTCTACCTCTATGTACTTTATATAATTAATTGTGAAATAAACAAGTTCCTCTGGTGTAGAATTTAAATATTTATAAAATGTTGCAAGATGTAATTTAGTTTATTTGGCTGACATTCTTGTAAGAGGAATCATTGGATTAAGTTCAACAAATATGATTTATTCCATGGAATTAGAACAATTTGTAATATTTATTCTTAGTGTCCATTATAAGACTTTATCTTAGAATTTAATTTTTGTTTCATAGTGGTCTGCGAAGACAACATAGATAGTAATGGGTGTCCAATAATGCAAAGGGGCATAAGATGTCAAAGCTGGTACTTTGTCACATTAATCATCATTTTAATTGTCAGCCTGGCACTTGTTTCCTTTGTAATAATCTTAATAGGTAAGTAAATACACCTTAATTTTTAGGATATTGATGGTAATGGATGACTAAGCTAGAAGTTAATGGCATGTTTTATGCTTATAGCATGTTCTCTTCATAAACAAAATATGAACAAATGAATGCATATTGCATATTGTATGAAATTCCTTTAACAGTAGTGTTTAGGAGCTTTAGACCAACAGAAATTTAAAAAATCTTTTACTGACTCAGCATTGACTTCAGCTGGAGTGATAGAATTTTGGTAATATACAATAACTTTATTAACCTTCCTTCTAGTAATATTGCTTGATTTATTTATTTATTAAATTTTGTTTATGTTTTTTTTAAATCCTGATTTTCTACCACAAGTCATTTAAAGTGTTTAACAAAAAATATTCCAGCATTTGGAATAATTTAAAACAATTTAAAAAAACATGAAAGATGCTTGTTAAACTTGCTTATCATTATATTTGAAAGCTATAAATGAACTATTGACCAAACGTTGGACAGTAAAGAATTCTATAACATGGGAGAATCCCAGTTCTGTGTAGATGCTGGTTTTGTTTAAGGGAGAAGCAGCACTTCTCTAAAGGAAAGAAGCAGCAACCCTAACTCTCTAATACATCTTAAGAAATGGGAACATTTATGATGAAGTAGATAGTCAATTTGGTTCTTTGATCCCAAGCTGCTTACAGCTTTCAGTCATATGAATTATCTTGAATTGCACCTGGAAAAAGATTCATATATAATTGAAATAAAATGGTGTGATGCTTCCTATTTTCCTAATTCCAACTAGAGTTCTAACAGTTAGACTAATTTAGGACTAATTCCAGCTTGTGAAGGGTCTTCAATGGCAGCCTTCAGCACAGAGTTTACCATAAAGTAGCTGAGAAATTATAATGGCTTCTGGACTACATCTGCATATGTCTTGTGTTAATAACTAGATAAGCTGAAAAAAATCTATGCCATTGCAGTTACCAGATCTTCAGATATTGAGTTGAGAAGCCAAACTGTCTCAATCTGTCCTTTATTCTTTACTATGGACTGATGGAAAGGAGTGGATGTTGAACCATTTGCAATGTACATTATATAAGACTTTAATTAGGATTTTGATAAAGTGGTAGGATTTGTTGTGTTCACTATGCTAAGCTACTACAGAGCAACTTGTCATAAAACATCATATATTGCATTTCGATCACACTTAGATTGGTGTTTAAAATAGGCTATTTAATAGCTTGGTAACAATAATCATGGAGTTTGACACGGTAAGATTTGTTTAAACATAATCATTTCTCTCTTTCTTCTCTTTCTCTTTCTTTCTTCTTTTTGTAACAGTACACACTGGAGAGAAGATGGATGAAGTTTCAAGAAAAATAATACTACAAAGGAGGAGCATTGACAATCTCAAGAAATTAAATGACATGATATTACAATACTTCAACCAGACAGAAACAATAGATATAGGAAATTTCAGCATAGTGCTCAAAAAAGACCATTGAGGCCTGACTTTTCAGATTACTGGCTAATGACAGGAGGTCCCTCTGCTATGAAATCCACTCTCAAGTTGGTCATCAAATGTTGGATATATTTTATTTAACAAATATTTCTAATAATCATTCTACAACATTCAGGCAAAGCTTGGCAAAATCAAGCTGTTTTTTAAATTATTGATTTTCTGTAACATTGCAATTTCTAAATCCATGCTGCTGAGTAGTCAAAAAGACCAGCTATTTTACTTAGATTCCAGTTGCGTGGCATCACTGCAGTTTGTGCTTCGAGCCAAAAGAGAAGAAAAAGCAAAAAAATTCAATCTGCAGTTTACATGAATTATCTGATTCCGAGCTTGAGATTACCACAAAAGATTCATATATGGACTGTAAACAACTACAGAATCAGCTCAAGAATTTATATTTCATAAGAG
This sequence comes from Thermophis baileyi, assembly GCA_003457575.1. NCBI lineage: Eukaryota > Metazoa > Chordata > Lepidosauria > Squamata > Dipsadidae > Thermophis > Thermophis baileyi. Next base: position 1,727,642 of record QLTV01000981.1, read on the forward strand.
ATTTATGGAAAGTCTTCCCACGTGTCTCAGCTACTCTACCTTCACATTATGCTCACTTGAAGTATTGAATGGCAATGAGTTCATTCCTGAAACAGCAATCTCACTTCTAATTCTAAAAAAAAAACCAGTTTGCAAATTGATGGAATATATTTATGGTTTCTTTGGTTTTCCACTGGTGCAATTTCCTTTTCAACCTACTATTCTTTGCACATTGCAGGTTATAGGTTTTTTTTTTTTTTTGGCAAACTGCTGTAGGCAGTATATTTGAATAGTGTGTTAAAGAAACATATTTCCTTAAGATTTATGATAATTTATGAACTAGCTAAACCAGGGTTTTTGAAACTTTTTCTTGTGGAAGTTTAAAAAAAAAGAAACACAAGCTTTAACAGTAGAAATTGATAATAAAGTGAAAATGGTGCTAATTGTCATCTGTCCACACCAAAAGGGCTGACAAGGAGTTACTATCTGGAAAGACTCCCTAATTCTCCAGAACTTCCCATTTATCTGTGGGAAAGGGGAAAGAGATTGGGGCAGGATGACTTTATAGAAAGCAGGGCAAGCATAACAAAATGGCTGAAGCATTTTCTCAGATAAAGGCTGATTTCTGCCCTTTCAAAAAAATTGTGATACTGTGACCTTTAAAAAAAAAAAGAATCTAAAGAGCATCATATTTAGTTTTCTTTGCATGAAGAATATTAAAGATATTTTTTTTACGTAAAGCTTTTTTTTTTTTTAAAGAAACATATTTGACAAAGACATGCTCTTAGCATCATACCATCAGATAGTCTGGGTCCCAGTTAGAAGTTCAGTTTTTTGCACTGTTTCTTTGCCAGTTTAAATGACAAATTATATTTCTTTCTCTCATTTCCTGCCGTGTGCTTCTTCTCTCTGATTTCTGATGAGTATTTCCAGCATAAGAAGAGTATTTCTGATAATTAGCTCCCACTAAGAAAACTTTTGTAGTATACAGCAACCAACTCTGCAAAAAGAGATCAATCAACCACAGTAGGAATATTTAATATACAGGTAGTCCTCATGACCACAATTGAGCCCAAAATTTCTGTTGCTATGTAAAACATTTGTTTAAGTGAGTTTGCCCATTTTACGACCTTTCTTGCCACAGTTGTTAAGTGAATCACTGTAGTTAAATTAGTCAAACTGTTGTTAAGTGAATCTGGCTTCCCCATTTACTTGCCTTGTCAGAAGGTCGCAATCACATGATCCCGGGATGCTGCAATCCAGGGGTGGGTTCTGGATTTTCTTACTGCCGGTTCACTCAGGGACGCGACGTGTGGGCGGGTTGTGGGTGCGTGCACTTTGCCCGCACGCATGTGCAGTACAAAAAAGCTTCTGCATAAGCGCAGAAGCAAAAAACAAGATGGCGGTGCCTATGGCGCCGAGAGAACCAGCTCGGGAGCGTGGCAGGCCTGGGTCACTGCCGGTTCTAGCGACCCAGGCCGCCACGTTACTAAAGGTTCTATAGAGCTGGTCCGAACTGGTAGGAACCCACCTCTGCTGCAACCATCATAAATATGAGTTAATTGCCAAGCATCTGAATTTTGATCGCTGTTGTAACTTTGAACAGTCACTAAACAAACTGTTGTAAGTCGAGGACTTACCTGTATTACCATTTACATGAAGTTCCCTAGTCTAGATGTTATCGTATTTATTAATAGATGTAGCAAGGATGTATACAGAAGATTAGATTGTCAATTCTGAAAATGTTGATTATTTAACAAAGCAAAACACATGCTGCCCTTCATTCTATGGCCATCCTTTCAAAGGGTGAAATATATCTCTATTGCCTGAAAAAGCCATTTGAAAAAATACATGAAAAGGCATACCAAATTGAATATTATGGCACAAATCTAGAAAGAGTCATGCTTCAGCCTCAATGAAATACTAGTGTATTCATTGTAACAGGCTGAAAATCCTTTATAAAAACCAAAGCACTTTGTTATAACAGCACTAAATGACTTGCTGGTTGCACATCAACCAGCTGAATTGGAAAAAGAGAAAGATTAGCAGTTCCCTATTTTTTTTTGTTCTTCTTTCCCTGCCCTTGTAAATAATGTGAGAGAATAAATTTATACTATATTGAATATTGGTTAATATTTCTCCATTTGTGGGTTGGAGGCTGAAACTTTTGGACCCAAAACCCTTTCTCAACTGCCATTTAGTGGCAACTAATCAACATCAAAAGCTTGTACTGGATTTTCCATGTTCAATTAAAGCTTTATCTCTGTCATTTGATTGATCTGCTTTTTTCAGTTAAAAACTGGGAGAGAGGCTGCTCAGATAAGTTACCTCTTCCTATTTACTCTTACAAGTTGTGAGCTAACAAACTTCCAGCTCTAACCCCAATCAGATAATAATTTCCTTTTTTGATTGTATTTATCCTCTTTAATATCCAACCTTCCTTTGCTGATGCCTAAACTAAACAACTTTGAGGGGAGAGGGGAAAGAGCGATTGCAGGGCTATCAAACTTGCCCAACAAAACCAGCTCCTTTGGGTGATTCGAACCCCTTTGGTTCAAGATACTGTCCTTGCATCCTTGCCATTTGGATTCACTTGACAGATTAAGGATGGACCATTGCCACTGTGAATACATTCAGGGACAATTTCTTAATAAATTTTCTTCCTGGAATCTCCTTTGATATTCTGGGTTTTTAGAATCCATCCTGCAAAAACTAAATTAAGAGCTGACGTCGCGGCGAAAATGGCGAGGTTTCACGGGGCTCCATGCTAAGCTGCCGTATTCTACCTGCCAGGAGGTCTAATTGGATTCAATTGGACCCAAGCCATCTTGGAGAGGTGGCAGGGATAGAGGGGAAACTTCAGTTGATCACAGGGAATCCGCAAACTCCGTTTGATCTGGGAAAACTCCTCATCCTGATGGGAGAAGAGACGGCCATTAAGTTGGCTGGACCGAGGCTATGACAGCTCCAATGAAAGAGCAATAAAGGAAACAAGCGGGTAACAGCGTGCGAGATCTGGGTGAGCTACTTTCAATTTCCAACTTCTGTTTGAGGAATTTGCCCCAGAAACTAACTTTTTCTTGGAAATGAGACTCTAAAAGAGAGGAGGTGGTTTTTTAAAATCATTCCTCAAGAATGGCAGCGACTAATTTCATGAGCTGTTGACAGATCTGAACGAAGGAGAAGGGAGCGCTTTGTGAAAAATAGACCTTTAAGTGGCTGGAGTTCCAGGTGGTTTATTTGTTGATATTTTGCCTGCTTTATGGACCATATTTAAGAATAGAATAGAATAGAATAGAATAGAATAGAATAGAATAGAATAGAATAGAATTCTTTATTGGCCAAGTGTGATTGGACACACAAGGAATTTGTCTTTGGTGCATATGCTCTCAGTGTACATAAAAGAAAGGATACATTTGTCAAGAATCATGAGGTACAACACTTAATGATTGTCATAGGGTACAAATAAGCAATAAGGAAACAATCAATATTAATATAAATCGTAAGGATACAAGCAACAAGTTACAGTC
>QLTV01000981.1:1741685-1754782 GCA_003457575.1 Thermophis baileyi
CTTCCTATTGGGGACCTAAGGAGCCCGGGCGGGCAGGCGAGAAGTGGCTGGGACGGGAAGGGCGAGTAGAGGCCAGCGAGGCGCCCCTCGACGTGAGTGACATCAAGTTGACCACGCCCACCCAGTCACATGACCCATTTCCCATGCCCACCCACTCACATGACCACTAAGCCATGCCCACCAAGCCACACCCACAGAACCGGTAGTAAAAAAAATTGAATCACACCGCTGGTCAAGACCCAATGTGTTGAATGAGAATCGCCTCCAACTAAATATGCGTAGAATTGCAGCCATGTCACTAAAACATGGGGATGGGGAGGAAGGACCAATACATTAAAAAAAAAAAGTTTGAAATTTCCCTGCACAGAAGTATTTTAGAAGATTTAGTGGTGGCAATAGAATGATAAAAGTTAATTGTTCACAAAAGATGGACAGTACAAGTACACAGTAATGCAACAAGTCTCACGTGGACAATGGGACTTGCTTTTGAGTAAATAAAATAGATCCATAATTAATTTACTAGGATAGTCTCCTTGAAATCTAAATTTAAACTAATCATGATTCCTTTAGGCCAGGGGTGTCAAACTCATGTCGTCATGTTGTCGTCACGTGACATATCACAACTTTTTTGCCCTTCGCTAAAACGGGGGTGGGCGTGGCCAGTGCGTGATGCATCCGGCCCGCGGGCCGCGCGTTTGACACCCCTGCTTTAGGCCCATTGATTTCAATTATTCTTGTCATTTTGTACATAAGCCAAGATCAAACCCTTTATTGTAGTACTATAACTACTGATTATCTACTACAGGAAAGATTATTTCGCACACTATAAAATGAGTCTAAGTTAATCTGTTTAGTTCATTGATTTTCTTTAAAGACCCAATTAGAACAATGAAGATTGCATCTTAAAATTCAATGAATAGATTTTATCTTTTTGGGTTTACTAATTCTCCAGTCTTGTCCCTTCCCTATTCATGAGAATAGTTTGTCATATGTTCTTCTCTCCTAAGTCTGAATGTCAGTTCTGATTACTTCAAAAAGGTACTCATTTCAGTTCTATTTTCTTTTTTCATACTTTTTCTTTTTGACAAAGATCATTGTCTGCCTAAGCCAGTTCTCAAAAGTTTGCAATACTGCAATTTTCTAAAATGATGAAAACGAATCGGTGGAACCCTGATACTTACAGATCAGTGCTACTGTGATTTCCAAACTGAGCCCAAGTAGCTTCCACATTCAAATAGCCTTGAGCCCTCCTGAGCGCAGTTCCAGCTTCTTTAATCAGGTTTGTCCTTAGTAGCCCTATTGGGCCCAGCTGCTCTTCAGCACAGGCCACATTCCTAGACCTCTCTGCACACTCAGCAACTATTCTTAAACTCCTGAGTGGGATCAGAATTGTGAGAATTCAGGGAATAAATAGTAGGGTCGGTTGCTGACTCAGAATCATGGCTAGCAACACAGGGACTGCTTTCTAGGCTATTTCCTTCTCCTTATGAAGGCTTTTGAAACCCTAAAACCTTTTAAAACCAAGATAGTGACTTGGGGCCACCTAGAGTGGAACACTATAATATGTTAGAATTCATTAATATGCAAAACAATAATGTCCTGAACATTCATCTAAAGCAAGCTTAGAACACCCCACTCCGCTCACTTGATGCCCTCAAGACCTTGTCAGCGCAGTTGCCAGATTTCCCATCAGTGCTCTTGAAAGGGAATCTTGAAGTTGGGTCCCAAAAACCAGAGGCGGGAGACGACCAGACTGGCCCATCACTTTGTTTCTCCGCTCATCATGCAAGCAATTCGGCTGCGGGTCTCCGGCTGGGTTCTGAAAACCTGGAAAGAAAGCAAAGATCTCCGATCAAAGGAACACAAAAGGCCAGGTATGTATGTGACTACTTCTACTCTCGCTTACCTTTCAGCGAGCCAGAGCTTAACTGAAAGCTACTCCAGTGACTCCAGCATCGGGTGAGCTTCGACGGGTGAAAACGGACCTCCGAAATCAAAGCGAGAGACTCGGAGGGGAAGCGCGGCCAGGACTTATGCCTAGGGTCGCCTAGAGTTGCCGTAGCTCCAGGTGCAGGAGCGCGGGGGCGCGGGCCTTGGTTCTCCTGCTACCATGGCAATGGCCTTTATCCCTCAGTAGGGACAGGATGAACACCGCGGATGGCGGCTCCGCAGAGCGTCACCTCGCGCCGTCCGGTTGGGTCGGACCAGAAGGACGCGCGGCTGCCCCCTTCCCTGGCCAGCAGCCATAGCGGGCAGATCTCCTTCACTAGTTCCCCATCGCCAGCCAGAGAAGCCAATTCCACCATTCCCCCCATGTTCATGACGGTGGTCGCGCAGATTCAAGCGCGATCGCAGGCGCTCTTGCGAGCCGCTATAGCCAGCGAGCGAGCTAAGCTCTGGCCTAAGGTAACAGGCGCCCCATCTGGGCTCGCGGAGCTGCCGGCGTGGCGGGCGAATTCTGGATGGATTTGCGCCCCGGGCGTAATTGCACCGCCTTAGGCGGTAATGAGGCTGGTGGTTGATGCCCGCAGAGCTGCCTTCGTTGCAAATTCCAAAATTGCAAACTAGCCTGGCCTTTGGCAGGGCGTTTTGGAGAGTTGCGGTTCAAAACAAGTTTGGAAAACTGCTTCCGCGGAGGGTAACTTCAAACGAGCGAATGAGCGAGGAACTGGCTTTCCATGCAATTAGCCACTCTGTTTTGGTGTGGGGTTTCTTTTCTGTTCGCCAGATAAATAGCCAGGACTTGCTTAAAATGCTAGTATGCAAATACATGGAATTCTGAGTTACTTTTATTTTTCAGAATTCTTCCTTTTGTGTCTTTGGCATTAGCATTTCTTTTTAGTTTCTGCCTCTTTGGTTTTTTTAAAAAATAAACTATTGCTTGTATAGTGAATATTTGGCAATATTCTGCTTATATGCTAAACTAAAGTCCCTTCTGGGTTTATATAATATGCTATACAAAGCATATTATGACTTCACATATTATGGCTTGATACACACAGCATTCCAAGGAGTGGTGGACTTGGTTGTATGGTTAGCAAATCATAATGTTTATGAGATCACAGAAAACATGTATTTGCAGAAAGTGGGGGAGGGGCAGGGATTGATTTGTTTGCTGTTTTGTTTTTCTTGGGTTGAAGTAAAAAAAATCTACTACTTGCCATATTGTGAAGGACTGTAGATTTGGGAATGGAAGAGGGAATGTGTGAACTGTTAAGAGGTGACTTTCGGAATCAATTACTTAGTCCCAGAGAAATGGGAAAGAGTGAGAAAAAGTCAAAATAGCCCTGTTTGATCTAGGATGGGATAGAGAGAAACTTAGACAGGCTTTTAAGATTGTTGCTGGCCCTCTAAGGTAGACATGGCAGCAATTCCAGGTATGCTTTTTATTATTGCAGGATAGAATAACAAAATCTTGACCATCTGTTCCAGTTTGTATTTATGCCTTACCTTACACTGAACAGAATCAAGTTGAGCTTAGTTTGAGTTTCTTTCTCACATTTTCCTCTTTCTCAGGATTGACTAATCTTTTCTGAATCCCTCCTTTTAATAGTTCCTTCATTCCTTACCCATTCCCAAGGCTAGGTCTACATTCCTTCACAAATACAGAGATTCTTAAATTTGGTCTCAGTTCTCATACTTTTTTAAAAAAATTGTTTTCAGGCAATAGAGTATTATAGAAGACTGCTAAGCTGCTTGAGTCAAAGGAATTTTCCTATACAATATGTTCCTGGTCCTACCTGTAAATTGTTGGTAATTGAAATCTGAAAAATTTCTATATAGAATATTAACTTGAAATCCTTGCTAATTTGGTTATGAAGTGTGGATGGAAGCAGTCTAACTTTAGACACTAAATTTAGATACTAAACTTAGACTCAAGACAAACTCACTGTTCCTTTCTTTTAACTCCTTGTACAGGTAGTCCTCGAACTTAGAACAGTTCATTTAGTTACAACAGGATTGAAAAAAGTGACTTATGACCATTTTTCACAGTTATGACTGTTGCAGCATCCCCATGGTCATGTGATCAAAATTCAGATGCTTGGGAACTGACTCATATTTATGAGTGTTGCAGTGTCCTGGGGTCACATGATCACCTTCTGTGACCTTCTGACAAGCAAGCTCAATGGGGAAGCCAGATTCACTTAACAACCATGTTACTAACTTAACAACTTCAGTGATTCACTTAACAACTGTGGCAAGAAAAGTCATAAAATGAGCCAAAACTCACTTAACAAATGTTTCACTTAACAGAAATGTTGGACTCAATTGTGGTCGTAACTCGAGGACTACCTGCATTCAGCTTCCTTGTGCAAATTTTCTCTCTCTCTCTTTCTCTTTCTCTCTCTCTCTCTCTCCCTCTCTCTCTCTCTCTCTCTCACTAGATTAGACATGCAGTGTAGGAAGTTGCATTCTAACACAGGGGTGTCAGACTGGATTTCTTCGAGGGCCGGATCAGCATTGTAATTCTCCTCTGCGGGCCGGGGGGGACGACAACGACGGATGCCTCCTGCAGCACCCTGCTGGCCAAAATGGGGCACAGGGGGTCCTCATGCGCCCCCCCTGCACCTCGGTTTCGCCCTCCATGGCCTCCTGCAGCACTCTGCCAGCTGAAAACGGGCCACGCGGCCTGTTTTCGGCCCTGTTTTCCAGCCCGTTTTCAGCTGTCAGTGTGCTACAGGAGGCCATGGAGGGTGAAAATGAGGCGCGGGGGTGCCGCACGTGGCCCGTTTTAGCCACCAGGGGCACCGCGGGCTGGTCCTTTGATATTTCCAGGCCGGCCCTGTGGGCTGGATTTAAGCACCCTGCGGGCCAGATCCAGCCCGCGGGCCTTGAGTTTGACACCCCTGTTCTAACACATCGGTTCCATTATGTGTGCCTGCCTCCAACAAACTTTTGTTTATCTTCTGATATTGTATAGTCTATAACAAGGACTACATTTCAGAGTGGAAGAAGTGGTGGTCTTTAAGGTGCAACAAAATTCTGTCAGTTGTATTCCAACAGACAGATTTAATTTTCCATAATTTCAAATGGGCTTTAATCCACAAAATGTACACTGTGATATACCTGTTAATTCTTAAACCATGGATATTTTAAATGCTTTTTAAATCCCTGTATACAATGCTATTCTTTTATACTTTACATTCTTATTGAAAGGGGTTCTACCTCAGCTCCATTCCTATATTAGTCAAAGGATGGATTGTACTCTTGGTCTCATCCCTGGTTTATTATGTAATCCATTTATAATCTATTTATTACCTAGACACTTATAAATCAGTGTAGTTGTCTGGAGAGCCTCCTTGCACAATTGCTGAACATGTGGTATGAGGGAGTTCATATATTTCTGACCCATCTGTTTATTCAGGAGGTCTGTCTTTCTAGAAGAAGATCAGAAGGTAACATGGAAAATTATTAATCCTAACCAAATGCAATGGAATTATAAGCAAGTTTTGGAACTTTCTAAATTGTTTGTTACAAAGGATGCTAAAGAAAATCAGATGAGGAAAGAACATGTTAGCATAGATTGTGCACTAACAATACTGTTATGAGAGTAAGGAGGTTAAGGAGATAAAATTAGATTTCCCTCATAAACTGCAAAATTGCAGCACCCAAGGTTACTGGATCAAATACAGGCTGTTCAGTACCCTGTTCCTTGAGAATACTGTATTTGGTTCATTATTTTTTTAAAAAAAAATGCAATTAGAATCCATATTATTCAATATTAGAATATTGATTCTAGTGTTCACTGTATTTTTAGAACACGTGTGGAAATTTCATCATTAATAATGGGAGATAATCACAGTTTTAATATTTGAAATTTAGAACCTGTTAAGATAAAGTTGGAAAGAGTTATTAAGTAATTTGATATCCTAATTCTTTCGTTCCAGGTGTTTGAAACATATTATCATATAGGTGTAGCTTTCCAAAGTATGCATAACCATCAAGAAGCTTTGGAAGAGTTTTCTTTTGCATTACAAACTGCACATATTCCCAAGGTATGGAATTAAAATTTATGCCATGTGCACAGTGCGTTAAAATACAATTTTGTCAAATGGAGAAATAGTCATGTTACATTCATGATCTGTAATGGTAAATTGAATGTCTATATTTTGGAACCTGTTGAATCAAAGGCCCATGCAATTAGAAATGCTGCTCTTCATAAATTTGAATTTATTATTTTACATTGATCTTCAAATGGTTGACATAAAGGGGTAAGGTTAGTGCAATAATTACTGCATGGGTCGAGAATATCTATCAAAATGAATTTTTCCTAAATTGATGCCTTCTAGATATGGGCTGTATCAAGGATTTTAACTTGATATTTCTAGAGGGCTTCCTTTTAGAAAATGCTGACCTAAATAGATAATTAGGGAATGATAACCTCTTAGAGATCTTTTAAATTAGTGGCTTCTAGCATTATGAGTCAAAACTTACTGTGGAATTATTTCATTTTTGTTATTTTGTTAAGCAGATTAATACAAAAGAAGCATTGAGAAATCATCAATCACTTATAAATAGAAAGAATACATATACACCTGTTCGGTTTTTTTTCTGAATGAGATATGCTGAATAAAAACATCAAAACTAATATAAAACATAACCAATGTACATACTTTTACAGAGAAGTATAGTATGTTAATGAAAAATCCTGTCAAATGCCAATTATTCATCCTCTATAGGTTTGGATAACAAATTGAAAAGCTGGATGTATAGAGCTTTTCTACAGGACAGCAGGAACTTTCCAGGGTGCGGGCAGGGACAGAGACAGCAAAGCCTTTTGAAATATGTTCACACTGAAATAGTTTCTTCAGGTAGTATAGATCCTGAAACTGTAGATTATTCCTTCTTTATACAAAACTAAAATGTGAAAAATACATTTCTTCCCTTATGGATATTCCTGTGACATTTTATATAATACTTTTGCATAATTCTTTTCATTAGAAAGAGGTAGACTAAATTATCAGCCTTAGTTGCATCCATGCTATAAACCAGCGGTCACCAACTGGTGGTCTGTGGACCACTGGTGGTCCGCGAGAAAATTTTGGTGGTCCGCAGAAAATTTATTTGCATTTTTTATATTGCACTAAAACAGGGGTCCTCAAACTACGGCCCCCGGGCCAGATACGTGCAATGAATGCTTGTGTTGCTGCAGAGAGTCTCCGCCTTCAGGGTCTTTTTGTGCAGGTTGGAGGGGGGCAGAAATTCTGACTTGGGGTCTGCTTCGTCCTCCTGTTGCAGGGCTTTGGACGAAGGCTGGAGGGAAACGCCACTGGTGACGAAGAGCCGGAGGGCCTTGTTCCAGTGGGACTGTATCATGGCCTGGAACTGGCTGACCATCTCAGCCCGCTGAGCCTCCAGGCACCGGTACCTGGCCTTGCACTCCCTCAGGTCTTCCCTCTGCTTGGAAAGCCTATCCTCGTAGTCCTCAGTGAGGTGCTTCTGCTGAGCCTCCTTCTCAGTCAGATCCAATTTGAACTGAGCCACTGTTTTGCCAACTCTTTCTTGTGGTGGCTGCTTAGTGCCAACAACTGCTTCCTGTTGGGGCCCTAAGGAGCCCGGGCGGGCAGGTGAGGAGTGGCTGGGAGGGGAGGGGTGAGGAGAGGCCGGCGAGGCGCCCCTCGAGGTGAGTGACATCAGGTTGGCCGTGCCCACCCAGTCACATGACCACCTAGCCACGCCCACCCAACTAGTCATTAGGCAGATCATATTAGTGGTCCTCGGGATTTAAAATTATGAATTTAGTGGTCCCTGAGGTCCAAAAGGTTGGGGACTCCTGCTATAAACAGCATGCTATATTGTTCTAACAGCAAGAACAGTAAGTACTAAATTTGGGCACATTTTGCTCAGTATACTTCAAGTACAAACCAAATGAGGTGCAAGACAAGAATATGATAATATATGATATATATTATTAGTATGTATATACATACGTATGAGAAGAACACTTTGGTGAGAACTGAAAGGTATGAATGGGCCAGGTGCATGTTCTTTTGTAAGCATACAATGCTGTGTTGCTGCCTTATAATTCAAATGATTTACAGTAAATGTTAGTCTGTATGATTCAGAGTGGAGTGAAGATTTGAAAATTAATGTATCAAAAAACAATATAGCTGTATTTGAAAGGAAAAATGGAGTGAATGATAGCAAGTGATGCAAAAGGAGAGCCGAGGTGGCGCAGTGGTTAGAGTGCAGTACTGCAGGCTACTTCAGCTGACTGTTCAGCAGTTCAGCGGTTCAAATCTCACCGGCTCAAGGTTGACTCAGCCTTCCATCCTTCCGAGGTGGGTAAAATGAGGACCCAGATTGTTGGGGGCAATATGCTGACTCTGTGAACCGCTTAGAGAGTGCTGTAAAGCACTGTAAAGCGGTATATAAGTCTAAGTGCTATTGCTATTGCTAAAAGCAGTTAAAAAGTCAGAGCAAATAGATGAATTTGTGTACCCAAGTAGAATGTAGTTTCTCTGTAGTTTCTTCCCCAAACCCCCAAAACTTTAATCTTAGACTGTCTACAGTTAACCTCACCCCATTCCTAAGAGGTCTCTAAGGGGCGTGCATAAGCGCACCATCGTGCCTACCATCCCTGTCCTAATGTACCCATGTATTCGTAAAATATCATGTACTCATAACCATGCTTATACTTTGTTTATACTTCGTTTATACTTTGTCTGTAATCATATATACGCTTGACAAATAAAATAAATAAAATAAAATAAATAGAATGTTTTCTAAAAGTAGGAAAATTCATGGAGAAATTTGAAGGTGTATAAAAGCTGATAGAAAAAAGTAGTAGTATATGGTACATTGTAAGGAATGAGTATGTTGGAGTTGCATTGTATGTGAGGACCCAGATTGTTGGGGGCAAAATGCTGACTCTGAACCGCTTAGAGAGGGCTGTAAAGCACTATGAAGCGGTATATAAGTCTAAGTGCTATTGCTATTGCTATTGCTATTGCTACATTGCTACAGAAATGCACAAAACCAAAGATGAAAACCTCCTAGAATGCATATAAGTCAATATAAAAGAAAAAAATAATGACATTGCCATAGGTGTATACTACAGGCCACCCAACCAAGCAGAAAAAATAGGTGTACTTTTTGCCAACCAACCAACAAATATATGTAGAAAACACACTACAATAGTAATGGGGGACTTCAATTACCCTGACATCAATTGGAAGACTAATTCCGCACCAAGTAAGAAATCAAATAGGTTCCTGACCAACCTAGCTGACAACTTTGTTGTCCCAAAGGTAGAGGAGGGAACTAGAGGGACAGCTATACTGGACTTAATTCTTACAAACAAACAAGAAGTGATGGAGTTGAAACCATAGGAACCTTGGGTGAGAGTGACCATGTCATACTACGGTAGAATTCAACATAATGCAAACATAAGCAATAGAATATAATGATACCAGAGTCCTAGATTTTAAAAGAGCTGATTTTAATAAACTCAGAACTTGGGAAAGATTCCTTGGATGAAAATCCTAAAGGGGAAAACAACTCAAGAATCTTGGGGAACTCTGAAAAATATGATCATAAAAGCCCAGACCAGCACAATACCATTGAAAAAGAAAAATAAATCCAAGAAGAAACCAGCATGGCTGCACAAAGATCTCTCTGACAAATTGAAAGACAAAAAGGACAAGTACAAAAAATGGAAAGAAGGTTACATAACTAAGGCAGGATATCAGCAGATAGCCAGAATCTGCAAAGAAGAAGTCAAGAAAGAGAGAAGACGGCAAGGAAGTAACAGGCAGCAGAGAGAAAGCAGAGCTGCTTAACTCATTCTTTGCATCGGTCTTTACGCAAAAAGAAACTATAGTCCAACCTATCAAAAACATAACTGTAAAAGACAGACTAGAAATAAAAGTTAAAATAAGCAAAAAAATGGTAAGAGAACACCTGTCTGATCTTGATGAATACAAATCACCGGGACCTGATGGATTACATCCCAGAGTTCTAAAGGAGCTGGCACAGTGGTGAAATCCAAAAATTCTCCCTACCGGTTGTGTGGGTGTGGCTTGGTTATGTGCCAGGTGGGCGTGGCCAACCTGACGTCACTCACGTCACTCACTGTTAGATCCAGGAGCTCTACATTCTGAAGCACATTCTGCCCTTCTGAAGCCCCCAATGCTTTGAGTTTCCCTCTGCCATCTGGCTTGACTGCCCAAGCGAACCTCGGAGCCTTCTCTTGCCCTGCTCTTCATCCTGGAGGGCCACGCATCCCCCCCGCCAATCCTTTGTACAAACCGCCCGCCCCATTTCTGCAAAGGCAGAGCCCCCCCACAGGGCAATCCAAAGAGGGGAGGGGTGCAGAAAAGGCCGCCTTCCACCCGGGCCAGCATGCCTCCCGTGCCGGCTCCGCAGAGCTTGGGGCTCTGAAGCGATCCAAAGAGGAGGGGTACAGAAAAGGCCGCCTTCCACCCGGGCCAGCGTGCCTCCCGTGCCGGCTCCGCAGAGCTTGGGGTTCTGAAGCAGCCCACTGGCTTCCCACCCGGACATCTGCCTGCTCTCTTTGCAGATTGGCCCGGCCAACCGCTGGTGCCACTCCGGGAACTCGGCCCGCAGAGTTCGGCGCTCTGGGGGAAGGAGACTTGGTCACGGCGCCGCTTCCCACCGCCTCCATGCACTGCACTTGGAAGAGGTCGCCACCGTCGCTCTCGCAGCCCTCCCTCCCCGCCTGGCTGCAGATGTCCGCCTGTCCTCCCAAAGCACCACTGCCGCCGTTCGCTTTCGTTTCATGGCGGGAGAAGGAAGAAAGTGAACGGTGGTGCCGCGGCGGTGTTCCGGGAGGGAAGGCGGACGTCTGCAGCCAGGCAGGGAGGGAGGGCGGCGAGAGCGGTAGCAGCCCCTTCCAAGCGCAGCACATGGAGGCGGGCAAGGCGGCCCCGGTGCACCTGTTGCTGGGGAGGTGCAGCGATCGCTTGGCCAGGGCGGCCTCGGCGGGGGCTGCATTGGCCTCTCCATGTCCCGCTCCGGCTGGCCACGCGACTGTAAGTGCGGTGACCAGGTCTTTGCCAAGATGAAGCACCACTGCCGAGGCCGAAGAAAGCGCCGCGGGCTCCGCGGTGGCGTGGCCAGGCCTGGTCCTCTTCCTGTGTGGGGAGCTGCCGCCCGGCTGGCACTTCTGCACCTGTCGCTCCGCTTCTTCGCCGGTGGGAAGCGACTCCGAGGGCCGAGTTCCCAGAGTGGCGCCGGTGGTCGGCCAGGCTGATCTGCAAAGAGAGCAGGCAAGTGGCCGGGTGGGAAGCCAGTGGGCTGCTTCGGAGCCCCAAGCCCCGTGGAGCTGGCACAGGAGGCACGTGGGCCCGGGTGGAAGGCAGCCTTTTCTGCAGCATCCCCCTCCCCTCTTTGGATCACCCTGCAAGGGGGGGCTCTGCCTTTGCAGAAACGGCGTGGGCGCATATGCAGCAGCCCAGGGACATCCGTTTGCCCTCCCGGAGCACCGCTGCTACCACCGCCCCTCTCAGCCCCAGCGCAGCATCTGCGTTTCCACCAAGGGCTGCTCGCTCACCCACTGGCCGGGCTGGACGCTGACCTCGGAAGGCAAGCGGGTGTAGGGGACCGCCGGGAAGGCTGCATGGAAGGCAGGCAGGGCTGCGGGGAAGTAGGCTGCTAGCTCCCTTCCCTGCGGCCCCAACATGCTTGCCTGCCTTCCACGTGGCCTTCCGCTTGCCTGCCTTCGCAAGCTGGCCACGGGGACGCCGGGAAGGCCATGTAGAAGGCAGGGAAGCATGACAGGGCTGCGGGCTGCGGGGAAAGGAGTAGGGGAGGCAGGTTGGGATGGTGGGGGGACGGGCACGTGACTTGCAGGCTTACCTGGTAGGCAGATCAGGGGCGCAGTGCTTCAGGCAGGCAAGCTGCAGAGCAGAGACTGGGCAGGGCGGGTCAAGCGAGCGGCGACTAGGGACCAGTTTGGGGGCGTGGGCAGGCAGGCATTGCTACCGGTTCGGCAACCCAGGCCAAATGTCCGCTAATGGTTCTCCCGAGCCGGTCCGAACCGGTAGGATTTCACCCCTGAGCTGGCAGATGTCATCTCAGAACCCCTGTACCACATCTTTCAAAAATCATGGAGCACCGGGAAACTACCAGAGGACTGGAAAAGAGCTGATGTGGTTCCCATCTTCAAAAAAGGGGGAAAAAAAGACCCAGGAAACTACAGACCAATCAGCCTAACATCAATACCCGAGAAGATACTGGAAAAGATACTTTAAAAAAACAGATCTGCCAACATCTAGAAACGAGCAAAGTAATAATTAGAAGTCAGCACAGGTTTCTTAAAAACAGATTATGCCAAACCAATCTTATTTCATTCTTCAACACAAGTGACTAAATTACTAGACCAGCGAAATACTGTGGACATAATACACTTAGACTTCAGCAAGGTATTTGACAAAGTAGACCACAACCTACTTCTTGGTAAGCTAGAAAAAAGTGAGATAGATAGCATCACCATCAGATGGATTCGCAACTGGCTGACAAACCGTACTCAACCAGTAATCCTTTACGGTACTAGTAACTGGCTGACAAACCATACTCAACGAGTAGTGCTTAATGGTACTACGTCTACACGGAGGGAAGTAAGCAGTGGGATACCACAAGGTTCCGTCTTAGGCCCAGTACTCTTCAGCATCTTCATAAACAACTTAGATGAGGGAATAGAAGGGGAATTTACCAAATTTGCAGATGATACTAAGCTGGCAGGAATAGCCAAGACCCTAGATGATAGGCTTAAGATCCAGATGGATCTTGACAGACTTGAACACTGGGCCCGATCTAACAAAATGAAATTCAGTGTAGAGAAAAGTAAAGTCTTACACTTAGGTAAGAAAAACCAAAAGTACACACATAGACTGGGTGAAACCAGGCTTAATAGCAGAAACTGTGAGAGGGATCTGGGAGTCTTAGCGGACAATCAATTAAATATGAGCCAGCAGTGTGCAGCAGCAGCCAAAAAAGCCAATGCAATACGAAGTTGCATTAACAGAGGGATTCAATCAAGAACAAGGGAGGTACTAATAACACTCTGTAAAGCCTTAGTAAGACCACACCTATAGTACTTCATCCAGTTTTGGTCAACAAAAAATAAAAAAGAT
>QLTV01000981.1:1778435-1802715 GCA_003457575.1 Thermophis baileyi
CGCGGGGGGGGGGTGGCGGCGGCGGGGGGGGGTCGCGGCGGCGGGGGGGTCGCGGCATTAGAAAGGTTGAGAACCACTGGTGTATATCATCTGTACTGTTTGCTGTTTGCTGGGAGGCAAATTGCTGGGAGGCAGAGGCAGATTTTTTCCCCTTGTTTTCCTCCCCCAAAACTAAGGTGTGTCTTATACTCCGGTGCGTCTTATACTCCGAAAAATACGGTAATTGTTTTGGCAACCAAATGTGTAGAATTTAAGTCCAGTGAAGGGATGTAAGAGCAATCTTTTGAATTGATACTGGCTATCATTCCTTTGAAATAGGCATTATCAATGTATAAATCACTAGCTCCCCTAGTTCAATGTCTGGATTCCTCAGATCTGTGTTTTCATAATGCATGACAACACTTAACATGGGTTTCAAATTCCTTTGTGTATAATATATGTTGGGAGGGGGAAAATGGAATTGGAATAGCTGTTTTTCACAGAGATGTGAAGATGATTATTTATGAAGCTAAAAATAGTATTGGAAAGATTCTGCAATTTGATTTTCAAAATAAAATTGGGTCAATTACTAGCAAGATTATTGAGTGGCATGGTGGCCTAGTGATGAAAACGCTTGCTTCCCACTAATAAGGTTGAGAGTTCAATCCTAAGCAGCCACAGATGTTTCTTTCTCAGGATGCAAAGAGAAAATATCTGCTGCAAACTCTGCGTAGGCATCAGGAAGGGCATCCGGCTCAGCTCCATTCAGTCGCCCTGACTTTACCCTGAATTAAGGGATTACAGGGTCCAAAAAAATCTAGCATGATTATTAGTTATTAATTTGATTTCTAATCTGGTTCATAGTTGCAGCTAAAGATGTCCAAAATATTTTTAACATGAACTCTCCTGAATTTCAAACCCTGTTTTCAAACATGAATTCTGCTGGTTTGAGCATTTTGGAAATATTCTGAGTGCCAAGCAGTTCTGAAATGCTCAAAGCAGCCTATTTTTCCAACTGAAATGTGACATTTGTAGAAGTTCTGAAAAAGGATGACAAAAGTGCAGTTTAAAAAAGTATGCTTAAAGTATGCAGATACAAATTAGAAATAACAGTGAGAATTCCTAATAATTTAAGACAGAATATTGTGTATATCACCTGTACATTTTGTAACTGAAATTTGCAAATAGCTCATTTCCCCTTTTTAATTCATTTCGCCTTTTAATAATTAAAATTGTGAGCAGTTTTATAAGAGCAAGTACAATGAAGTTTCTATTTGTTTATGATGGCATGGCATATCCAGATTTATTGGGAAGATGGGTGGCAAATCAATCAATCAATCAATCAATCAATCAATCCTAGACATCCTTCTATGCTTGTTTCTCATACCTTTTTAAATTAAGAATAGTAATGTACTTATACAGTAGATATGTCTTGAATCTTGCAGATACAACAATGACTTGTTTTAATTTTATCTAGGTAATAGACCTTTTTTCTAGTATTTTTAGTGAAGGTTAAAAAGAATAGATGAAATCCTAAAAAAGCAAATCTAGTAAAACTCCTTTGACAGTTTCAGAATATATTAGGATTATAATTTTGTTCCTAAAAATATGTTTTCTTTTTGCCAGATGTTAAGAATTCTTAGGATTTGTGCAGTGCTCTTTCACAATGTGATGACAACATAATAAAGGTATAAATTCATAGAGGATAAACACAGCTGTTTGTGGGCACAAAGGAAACTTGTTTATAAGAAAAGAAACAATCAGCATCATCAAGTATTTGATCAATTGTATTAGCACAGAAACAGAATGCAATCTGTGTTGACAGCAAACCTTTTTATAATAGTATATTTACATCATGTGCATCTTATTGCTTCTCACAATGTAACGAGACACAAGAAGAAGCTATATAATCATGAATTGAAATAAATCACTGCATGGAAGAATAGATCTGAGACATTTCTAATTATTTCAAGACTTCTTTTTTGAAATGATAATGACAATTAGTGGTTTAATTCTTGTTTCTTGAATTGATACAATTTCTTTCATATACGTCTTATAGAATGCATATTAGTACCAGTGCTATAGACATCTAAGACAAAGCTCAGGAGAAAATTACATTTACATATCTGCTTAGCAGAAAAGCTATGTAATGAAGCAGGTAATGGTAGTACTCTCCAAATATTGTCTACCATTGTTATACAGTATGTATCTTTTTTTAAAAGAGCATATTTAATAAACAATAATGAATAGAAAATATATGTAGCCTTTCAGGACAGGCATTCCTGAAGACAACTCTTTTTGTTTCAAGAAACAGATATCAAACCCTATTAATATGAAATGATCCATGAGATAGCTTAAAGTTTAGAGTTATGGTAACTATAGATTTCTTTACATTCATCTAACTGCTAATAATAAGATACATTGAGTTTTATGGTAATCTTGAGAAATGGTTAGTAGGGAAATGTCAGGAATCACTGTCAGCCCTGCCGCAGCTGGCTCTCTAGGAAAGAAAGATGCTTGATTCCATCAGGTTACAAGGGTCTTTTACTAAAGACAACTGGAGGCAGTAAAAGTGTAAGGTCCTGCCTCGCCAGTCTTCTCAAGAAAGTAGAACTCTTGAAACAAAAGCCATCTCAAAAGGAACTTTTATTGGAAGATTGTGATAGCAAGATATGTAGGCAGAAACTAAGTTTTCCCGCTCAAAACGTTAGATTAAACCATTGCAGACAGAGCCCCTCCAAAAGTCCAATTCATCATCAAGCCAATCCTGAGGTGTGAAGATGTTATGGGAAACTCAGGCCGAGGTGATAAATGCTGGTCTCCAAGACAATGCTGCTGCTCTTCTCCAGAGACGAGATAAGGCAGCTGGCTCGAGGCACATTCCTTTCCCGCCTCCCAAGGTCCCGAAAATTACAGCAAGGAAAGCAAGGAATAGAAACAGAAACCCCATACAGAGATCCCCCCAAGCCTCCCCCCTCCCACCAGAATGACAAAAATGTCCCCATAGGAATCTATGGGACCTGACAGAAAGCGAGGCCAGATCTGAAGAAAACCCGCACAAATTGCTACACTGTTCCAAACCCTTAGCCCTCCCCCTTTTGACCAGCTCATCAGTGCCCAATAGGATGGTAGCTGAATGTTTTGAGAACAGGACACTTTGAGAAGCAGTTAACACTCCATTCCCAGGTCCTGAGCACCCAAAAGTCCTTAAAGTGAACCAGATGATACTGGTTCACACCTCTGCTTCCTATCCACGCTGGTCTCCCTCCCTTTCCCACTTTACAACAGACCCACTTTCCTCTCCATCCTCCTCTCTCTCAGGATTGTGGCAGGCTGCAGCACAAGTGATGGGGGGGCAGTTTGATATGCTGCCCTCCTTCACAGGGACGTTAGTACTGGAAAGAGAGAGAGAGAGATTAGTTAGTGTTCCGTGGTTTATGTAGATATTGGTTATGGAATCTCTGGAGTAGTTTAGGTGCATGCACATGCTGCGCATCCACCCATTCGGTTTCAGAAGGGGGAAAATGTTTCCAGGCAACGAGGTATTGGATTTTTTCCCTGTGCTTGCAGGAGTCAAAAATGTCTTTAACTTCAAAATGCTGTTCCCCTTCGATCAGGGTGGGGACTGGAGGGGTTCCTGGCTCTGGCCTGGTTAGTGCCAGCTTCAACAGGCTACAATGAAATACCAGATGGATTTGTCTGAGATTTTTGGGAAAGGTTAGCTGTACTGCGACAGAGTTGATGATTTTACAAATGGGAAAAGGGCCAATATATTTGGGGCCCAGTTTTTTTGGGCTTCTGTCTAGATTGAGGTATTTAGTGGAAAGGTAGACTTTCTCTCCCACTTCAAAGGTTTAGAATGTTTTTTGTCAGCTTATTTTTGTGTGCAGGACATGCATCATCTAGTGCTTTACGGACCACGGGCCAGGTGTGTTGTAGTTGGGTGATCAAGTCAGCCAATGAGACAGTCTGGGGCGTGCTTTGGGGCAGTTCTGGCATGGCAATGAATTTTTCCCCTGTAGCAACCTTGCATAGGTTGGAGGGAAACTGTACGAAACCCAAAGTGCCCTGCTGTTTTTGAATCATGGCTTTTCTCCAGGACTAAAGCTCGTTAGCTCTTAGGAATATAGAGTTTCCCTCCAACCTATGCAAAGCCCTCACACATTCATTTTTATGGTTCTTAAACTAGTTGTCATCTTTTAGGGCTATTTTCAGTGTTTCAATTACTTTCTAAGATGTGGTTTTTGGCTGCTTTGCTTGAGCTCTTATGATAACTGGAGCTGCTATTTGCTTTGAAGGGATAACTGGCCGGATGAGCTCCAGCTTAACACTATTGTATTGTGGCACTCTAGCATCCGCGAAAAAATTATGACCCCCTGTGATATAGCGTAAGGCAGACATGTCAAACATGCAGCCCATGGGCTGGATCCGGCCCGCGATAGGCTCTGAGTTGTCCTGCGGGGCCGTCCTGGAGATGGTGAGGGACCGGCCCATGCTGCCCCGGCCCACCCTGGTCACACCCACTCAGTCGGCTGCGATGACCAGGCCATGCCCCCCTTGCGGGCAAACAAAATCCTGATATGGCCCACAATGGGATTGAGTTTGACACCCCTGGTGTAAGATGAAGTTGAACCGGTTAAAGAACTGTGCCCAGCGGACCTGTTTGGGGGACAATTTCCTAGGGGTTTTAAGGGCGTCTCAATTTTTATGGTCCGTCCAAACTTCAAAGGGGATTTTGCTTCCTTCTGGGAAAAATTTATGTATCCAGGTCAGGAGTGCCCACTGTCCCGCGTAAACTTTTTTCCCATACTGCCCATCACTGTTCTGTTTCTGTGAGTTTCTTTGAAGTGTACACACAGGATTGTAAAGCCCCCTGTTCATTTTCCTGTAGTAATACAGCCCCCCTGCTATATCGCTGGCATCTGCTTGGATGACAAGAGGCATTTGGGTCTGGGTGCTTCAGCACCAGTTTGGCAGTGAACAGCTGCCATAATTTCTCAAAAGCGGCCTGGCACTCCATAGACCATTTTAAAGGTTGGCTGGGTTTAGGCTTACTCATCCCTTTCATTTTTAACAAGTTTGTAATGGGGAGGGCTATTTGGGGAAAAGAAGGCATGAACTTGCGATAGAAATTTGCAAACTCCAAGAAACTTTGAAGCTGCTTCCAGGTCTGGGATGGGGCCCAATCAAGAATCCTCCCTCGTTGGAGTAGGCAGTGTAGGGTCAGCCAGGACCCCTTTTGGGGACTCCCCACTGTCCCGCCGCCTGAACTTTAGAATCCGCTCCCTCCAATTCACATAAGGGTTCCACTTTAGAAGCCAAGCCATGCCTAGGATTAGTGGTCTCTCTATTGCTGGGGTCACGATAAAACGTAGTCTTGGTGTGCCACCATTCTCATCACCACTGGTTCAGTGACAAATGTTGTGGGGGCTCCCCTTACCATAGTTCCATCTAGTTGGCAGAAAGCTACAGGTACCTTACATTCTCTAAGACACAGTCCCAGTTTTTCCACCACTCTAGGGCTCACCAGGCATCCGGTACAGCCCGAGTCCAAAAGGGCGGTCAAATCCCCTTTACTCTGCAAGGAGGGCACCTCAAGTTCTATGGGGATGGTTATGGGGGGAGCATCCCAAGTTACCAAGTGATCTTCACTGGTGTCAGTGTAGCTCACAGTCAGGTTCCATGGGGCTTTGGTCAGAGCTCTATTGACCAGGAATCTAATGTTTCTATTGAAAGTCTTGAGGGAGCATATGTGCCAATGTCACCATTGCCTCTGCAGGCCTTCAAGGTCATGGAAAGTTCCTCAGGAAACACCCAAAGTCTCTGAGATGACACCCAATGTCCTTGGAGGATCTCCAAGGGCGGTGGATGGCTATTTCTGTACTTCTTTATCTTATCTAAAGTGTGCCAGCTTGTCTGGATGGAGTGTGCCAGTGCTTCTGGGTGGAGAAGTGGACAATGTAGCAAATATATAAATATGAGTGTCAAAATGTGTTCATCTACAGCCCGATGGCCCTCCTTCCTACCCTTGAAACAACCAGCAGTGGAGTGTCTTCGCGGGCTTGATTCCCCCCCCCGCATTTCAGGCCACCTCTCCTCTCTTCCAGGAAAGGCTTCTTCCAGCCCTGGTTGTAGCAGCGGGGAGAGCGGGCCAGGTCGATTTCAGCTTCCTCCAGCCATGAAGCGTGAGGGGGGAGGGCTTGAAATGCAGGTATTGTAGACATTGTCATTTAGCCCATCCTGGAAATACTTGAGCAGGTTCTGCGGCCAAACAGTTAGTCTGTAAGCCAGCTCACAGAATTCTTTAGTGCAAATGGCCACAGATTAGCGCTCCTGGTTGATGGTTTTAATTTGGGTTTCGGCTTTGCGGTTGCCTAATGGATCCTTGAACCTCCAGCGGAGTGCTGTCATAAAGCGGTTAAAGATGCACAGCTCTGGGGCATCATCGTGAAGGATGACCATCCAGTTCGCTGTGGCGCTGTCTAGTGCCAGCGTTACCACCCTCACCTTGGCCCTTTGGTTGCTATGTCAGCCCCATATTGCTGCATATGTCCAGATGTGGGAGATGAAAAATGCCAGGTCCCCCAGGTCTCAGTTGAATTTCACCCACAGGGGTGGGGTTCAGCAGTTCCATGTGGGTTGACTGGACCCCGCTGGCAGGGGGGCTGCGGCCGCTGGAGCACCTGATTGGGGTGTAAGCCCAGAACTTGGGTTTGGGCTCCTGGTGGGCCCCCCTGCAGCAGCAGCCGCCGTTACTCCATCCCGCTTGATCTCTCTGCACTGGAGCAGCCTGCAGGGACATGAGGGCCAGGGCTTCTCGTGCTTGCAGGTTGTCCATGGCTCCCCTCAATGCTTCCATGGCTTGCTCGATCAGCGTGCCATCACAGTCTGAGTTGCTGGGGCCCGGTTCTACTTTGAGCTCCATGCCCAATTCTCTTCAGCGGGTTCCTCTGCCTCCCCGGGTGATGGTCACTCTTGAGAATCCTTCATCCCATTCTTTTTTCCAGATGATGCCCATCCATCACCTGGGTCTTGGTTGCTCATTGCTAACTTCCGCCTCTCCTGCCCATTCCAGGGGGGATCTACCTGGCCATGGTTCTGGCAGCTGCCTCTCCCTGGATGTCAGCCTCCTTTTGGTGAAACATTGGTTGTGTGGTTCCCATGGTAGCTTGGTGGATCCGAGATGACTGGTTTTGCAGATCTGGCCTAATGTCAGCCCTGCCCCAGCTGGCTCTCTAGGAAAGAAAGACCCTTGACTCCATCAGAAGGTTACAAGGCTCTTTTACTAGAGACAACTGGATGCAGTGAAAGCAAGGCCAGATCTGAAGAAAATGCGCACACATTGCTACACTGTTTCAAACCTTTAGCCCTCCCCCCTTTGACAAATTTTTCAGTGCCCAATAGGATGGTAGCTGGATGTTTTGAGAACAGGACACTTTGAGAAGCAGTTAGCACTCCATTCCCAGGTCCTGGGCGCCCAAAAGTCCTTGAAGTGAACAAGATGGGACTGGTTCACACCTCTCCTTCCTGTCCTTGCTTGTTTCCCCCCATCTCTCCCCTTTTACAACAGGCTCCCTTTACTCCCCATCCCCCTCCCTCTCAGGATTGTGGTAGGCTGCAGCACAAGTGATGGGGAGGGCAGCCTGACAATCACCTTTATTTTCTATTTATCTATTTGTGGCACCATCAAATAGCAATTACACACAAACATACACATAGAGTCCTTGACCTACCACCACAGTTGAGCCCAAAATTTCTCCTGCTAAGCAAGGCAGTTGTTAAATGAGTTTTGCCTCATTTTATGACCTTTTTTGCCACACATGTTCAGTGAATCAATGCAGTTGTTAAGTGAATCATGCATCTGTTAAGTGAATCTGGTTTCTCCCATTGACTTTGCTGATTGGAAGCCAGTGAAGGTTACAAATGATGATCACATGACCCTGAGACAGTGCAACTCATAAATATATGCCAATTGCCAAGCACCTGAATTCTGATCATATGACCGTGGAGATCCTGCAATGGTCATAAGTGTGAAAAACAGTCATACGTTTTCAATACTATTGTAACATCAATCATTAAACAAATGGTTTTAAATGAGGACTACCTGTATGTGTATGTATGTAAGTACTGTGTGTGTGTTTGTGTGTGTGTGTATGTATGTATGAATGAAAGAAAATACAGTACACTCAAGTTGTGAATGAATTTTAACAATTGTTGGGAACGATGTTAAGTAGCTTAAGAGAAATCCCTGAAAAACTTACAGAACACATATTGTAGAGCACAGCAGCAATCTCAGTATTATGGGTAAATCACCACTGCTCTGTGATACTGTTTCCCATCTCAGAAAGTTGGTCCACAATGACAGCATGGGGAAAATACTACAGGTTCTCAGGAAATGCAGGGCGGTCCACAAACCTGTAAGATGTTCTAACATAATGACTCAGTTTCTCTCCCAAAATGAAATTGGAAGTAAAATAACATATTCATTGACGTTAATGGAACATAAATTTAGCAGCTGTAGCTTTTATCAGTGTTTTTATATTTTTCATTATAACCATATACAAAAACTAATTCATATACTGTATGACAGAATAAAAATAAAAATATTACAATATACTGAAAACATTGTATCTAACTTATTTTATACAACCCATCTACCTATAGACCATAATAGTGTATTATACTTGGAATATTAGGATATTTCCCCCTCTTTTGAATGAACATATAAGATGTTCAACAAAGTTCACAAACAGTAATATGTGCAGTTTAAATGCATAAGCAAGACACAGGGCAGGGATAAGAACCTTAAATTACCAACATTAAATTTAGGCGATGTAAGCAACAGAAGCAGACACAGAGGCTGCTGTTGTCTGGGGAACAACCACTTGTTACTCATGTTGCAATTTTAGAGTAAGAATACTTTCCAAAAGAAATCTAACAACACTTCATGTTACTCTTTTAAAGCATTTCCTCTTTTAGGAACAGCATAACATGATGTTGAATTTGTTTTGAATCTGGTAAGTTATTAAATTAATACTGGTATGTGGATACACAAATTTGCTAGGCTTGCACATTGTACTGACTAAACTACAGTATTAAAATGATTGGCTGAAGAAGTCACAAAGGTGGGGTTTACCCAACACAGTAAGCTAAAATGAAAAAACAAACGCCCTTACAGGTCATTCCTTTCCCTTGAAAGAGTTCAAGTTCTTGAGATCATTTTTCAAGTATCTCTCTGCATTTGGAACATGCTGCCATGCTATGAAGCTGCCCTACTTAAAATAGAAACTTCTGCTGGATCTTTATTTTCTCTATTGGCTTAAACTCTCCTTTTTTTCCAGATGACTTGGCCCCTTTAATGATGACCAATAGTTTTCAGTGTTCCTGATGCCAGGCAATACATACAAAACGGGTTACTGTATGGTTTTTAATGGCCAACCATCACCTTGATGGGCTATGAGGGTGCAGGAGCTGATCTAAAACAATGGGCAATTGATTTAGAGCTGCAAGCAGATTTATCACTGCTCTCTAGAAACATCTTCTTGAGCCACTCTGCACACCTACTCCAAACAGCCAGATGCCTTAGCCACATGATGATTCCTATATTTAGAAGGATTTATCCTTGTCTAGATTCAATGCTCTCCCAACAGCTACTGAAAAGAGACACCCAAAGATCCCTTTTAAAACATGTTATTTTGTATTGTTGCCTCTACAGACTCTCACCAGAAAAGTTTCTTTCACAAAATACTGTATCTTGGTTGTTCTGACTTGCTTTATCTTAAATTGTTATTATCAGATAAATCTGATTTTACTTCCTCAACCACACCTTCTATTAATTTGTTAATTAATTCAATTATTAAGGAAGATCCATCACATTGGTTTCTTTCAATTAAAAATTAAATCAGTTTATGGTTTAATACACTGTATGAATAATTTACTAGATATTTTAACTCCTTAATTTGTTATATTTTGCCCAACTTAGGGAAAGTCATTCTAAATACATTACATGGATCAATCATACAATCTTGAATAGAGATAATCATGTAATTATGTTCTTTTCTAAAGCAAAATATAGCTTTCAGCTGTATGTTCACATTATTATATTCACATACTGCATTAAGCCATAATGTAATTTGTTTGGTTTGAGTCTGACATTGTATGATTCCAGCTAACCCATTTTAAAAACACTACTTAGGGAGAAAGTCCCTTATCTCAGGCATTGCTACTATTGCTTTACACATTTCCTGCCTACCTTTTTGGCTTTGAAGCTCCTGCTGGAT
This sequence comes from Thermophis baileyi, assembly GCA_003457575.1. Taxonomy (NCBI): domain Eukaryota; kingdom Metazoa; phylum Chordata; class Lepidosauria; order Squamata; family Dipsadidae; genus Thermophis; species Thermophis baileyi. The sequence goes on from QLTV01000981.1 coordinate 1,788,695, forward strand.
TAATATAGTGTGAAGGTTCTCAGCACAATACTGAGTCTCATTTATACTCACCACAGTTTTTCACAGTCTCAGATTTTTCCTAAGGTAACTTCCTACTAGCAAAAAGGAGTGTCTCTAAACATTCTATATGAGTGCAAAATACCCCTCCTCCTTACTATTCATGCAGGCATTGTAGGAGAGATGTGGTAGTCTATGGTGGCAAAAAAAATCAGGAAGTCTGCTGGCCCTTTTTCTAACTAACACATTTTTTTAAGAGGCTGCAGATTTGCTTTTTAATAAAATGTGTTAGTTGGAAAAGGTGCTACCAGATTTCTTTTAAATAATGTAGTAAGTTATGCTAAATTAGGTTTGTAATTTGCAGTTGTAGTTTATATGACATATTTTCTAAGCATAGGACTTCCAATAACTACTGCATTGAATGGATTTTTAAAAAATCACGTTATGATTTTCTTTAAAAAAGTTTATTTTCCAGTACCTAGTTTTTTTCTGTTTATAACCAAAATAGGAATAATATTTCTCCAGCACCAGTATTCTATTCAGATAGCTGCTTTCTATCTTATACAGTATAGTTCAAAACAGATCCACCTATTAAAACTTGTTGCAACATATTGCAATTCCTTATTTCTGATATTTTCCAATATAGGAATGAGTTTCTCATGATTCCTAACAGAAGAGAGATACTTAAAAACAAGAAAGAGAATTTGTTCTAAAATTCAGACACTCTACAATTAATTTATTGCATTTCCACTAAAAATTTTTTGTCAAATTCATGGTGAGAAAATTATATTTTGCAAAAACATTATTAATGCCCTGAACATTGAAACATTCTATTGTTTTATTCTCATTCTAGGTATTCTGAATATGCTGAATCTTGCACTAAATGTTATTTATTGAAACTGTATAAACATATATATTAAGATGCTTAATTGCAATTCTGAATTTAATGAACATAATGACTGAATCAAGTTTGTATTAAAAATCCAGCTGATGTTTTAAGAAAAATTGATTATTCACTGGCTGATTTAAAAATATTTTCCATATGGTTAGGTGTTATATCAGGAAATACAGAGAAATTAAAGGGTTAGGGTTAGCTTAATTAATGTCAAAAATTCAGTTATTAATTTTATATAGGTTTTCTTATCCCAAATGATAAACTTGAATCCACTGACAGGGAAGCAGATTTGACTAGATGTTAGAACAATTCTTAACTATGGGCGCTGTTTTGCTAAAGAAAATTTTGTCAAAGGAAAGGGTGACATCCCATTAAAAGAAAATAACCAAGAAATTATTACATCTCTCTTTGCCTAGCTGCATGCTCCCTGAAAGGTGGAGAAAATTAATTTACGTCACTTCTATACAATCCAATTAAGTTTAATGAAAAATAACAAAATTAAATGGCTAAATATAGAATGAGACAAAAATGAAAAAATATACAAATAAGTCATGCATATATAAATAATACTTTTATAGTATAAATTCAATTTAAAAAACTGATAAGGATTTTTTTTCAAGAAAAGTGTTACTGCTGACAGTACATTCAGGCTTTAATTCTTAAATCACTTTTAGCATATCAAAACCTCAAATAATCCACATAAAATAATGCTGAGAAAAGAATGCAGCTATACAATCAACAAAATGGCTTAGTTCTTGTGTAGATATAATTAATATACTTTCCACTTAGATCCAAATTACTTGGATGTATCAGTACTTGCATGTTATAGGAAATGTGTATAAAAAGGAGAACAAATCAAATGTAATGAGTTAAGATAATTCATTAAGCACAAGAATACTAAATTGTAAAACAGTATTTTAAATAATAGCTAGTTTCAGAAACCACTTTCAAGGAATTTTTTTCCCCCTGCTTCACCTAGTGTTTAACGAGTCCTGATAATTTGAAATTAAAACTGATTTTTTTTTTTTGCCTGAAACTTTACTTTAGGACAAAAGTAGTCTGATCTCATTTAGGCGTAATTACCTCTCATATTATTTATAAACCTTGACTTATTTAATAACTGGGTTATTTTCATTCTGGCATCTCTTGGCAAAGAATGCACAGAACTTGTTTTAGAAAAATGTCCTGATTTTTTGTTTTTAGTCCCATCTTGATTCAATCATCACAGAATGCTTCATTTGTTATTATTGGCTGAAAAACATGGAGTTGATCTTACTTATAACTCTTGAGTGTTGTCTTTTAGCAAGTGATTTCTTTAGGGGCATTGGACTTTGCAGACCATAGCTGTTGAATGGGATAGGCAATGCAAGAATTTCCCCCAGTTCCTGAATCTGTTAAACTATGAACTGTTAAACAGAAAAGTGGCTTAAGTAGGAAAAGTACAATTAGTAAGTTTCAGCTGTATCATTACTATTAATGTACATTTTAAATTAAAATTCTGTAGTAACTGATAGTAATTTGAATAAATATAGGAATGGCACTTAATGCATTGTGAATCTATTTTATAGTGCTTAACAAAAATATGAAGTAAAATACTGTAATCAATAATTACAAAACAGATTTCCATTTAAAAAATTAAAGTAAGAATGCAGATTATGTCATATTATCTCCAGGTATTGCCAGCTTTATGTTAGTCTATATGCTTTCATTGTGCTGTACATTTTATAAGGTAAGAGAGGGGGAAAACAAGCCATTTAACTCCCATAATTAGAAACATTAAATGGGTTTGTGGGGATATTTTATCTTAATTTTATAGTTCTAAAACTGTTGCATGAATAATTAATATTCAATGAATAGTTTAAAAAAAATGAACTGAAAATATGTTTTTTCATATATGCATTTTAGTTACTACTCAATTATTTTCTATCTCCGCAAAGAAACAGATTCTGCAGTTTAAGAATGTATTTTTTAAACTAAAATCAATGTGTTTCAGTGTGAAGAAAAAACATAATAAAAATTGCTTTGCTTTCTCCACTGAAAATCAGAGAAAAATATCAGTTTAACCTTGCTGAGTTTAGCTTTGCTGAACTTATTTATGATGTATTAATTAAGGCTTGAAATATTCAAAAATTAATTTCGGCATTATTTCCAAGACAAACCATTATGCTTCCAAACCTAAGAATACTGGGCAATAAGCTCCACTGACATCAGTAATACTTACTCCCATGTATGTTTGTCTAGGATTAGGATATAAGACTCCTATGTTCTATGGAAAAATGTAACATTCACTTTAGTTCATTTCAACATGAATTAAAAGTGCCAATAGCTTTACTGCAGGTGTGTCAAACTTGCGTCGTCACGGCGTCGTTATGTGACGTATAGCCAACTTTTCCCCCCTTCGCTAAACCAGGTGTGGGCGTGGCCAGCATGTGACGCATCCGGCCCACGGGCCGCAAGTTTGACAGCCCTGCTTTACAGCTATCTATCTGGCATAACTTGATTTATTTTAGTTCTTTGCTGCTTTACTTTTTGAAACCCTTCAAAACAAATGATGACCATGATTCAGTAGTCTCTCTTCCAATGACCTAGGACTGAAATGGATATATTTGCCCTATGCAGTGTTTAGAACAGAGTGTTTAGTAAGTGTGAAATTTGACAAATTTATATCAGACAGCTACAATGCAAAGAAGCACACAAAGCTGTCTCTCAAGTCCATGGTCACATTTAATGGCTCTTATGGAATTCAAATCCAATTTGGTTACAAATATCTATGCTGTTTTTGTTTTCAAATGGAGTTCTTATTTTTCTGAAATCTTGCATTTGCTCAAGAAAATACAAAAAGGAATATAGCTACACAAGTAACAACATTTCTTCAAAAAGTAAAATGTAACAAATAAAAAAGTTATAAGTCAATCCTGTTTCAAGTTGTAGGAGCTCTCACTTCTGATTCTTAGTTAAGATCTGACGAGTTTAAAGCCTTGTCCTGTATCCAATACTGTAGGAAGAAACCAACTCATTTTTAATCGTTTTAAGCACCTAAAACAAGTTTTGCAAATCCAGAAGAGATTAAGCCCACAGAACCAGTTTGCAAGATGAACCAATGGGTATGTGATGCGGGGAAAATACATCATCCAGTGTTTGGCAACATCACTTTCAGTTGGCAAATGTAAAGTGTAGTCACTCCACCCTTTTGACACTCCATACACAGCTTTCACAGTACGTCCCTTTTCAAACCAGCTGATATTGTGATTGGAATTACAATTGTATTCAACCCAATCTCGGGTAAAATCGCCAACGTGGGGAGGTTCTGATTCTTCTATGTCTACTACTTTAGTCAGTTCTGCTCCTTGCACTGCGATATACATGTCACTGACTTTTCTGACTTCTTTAACCCAAGGCTGAGCATTTTCACAGTCTAAGACTATAATAAGCCGTGAACAAAAGGAACCATTCTTCTCTCTCCACCAGTCTAAAAGCGTGTCAAGTTGTAATGAATCTCCACCTGTGAGGGAGCCAGAAATGCAATAATTACAAAAAAGAACCATTCCTACTTTATACCAGTCTCATCATGTTTTGTCATATGATGTTTTAAATAATACTAGAAAAATTAGTATGTCCTGCAAGAATGCCTTCAACGTAGTTTTGTTCAGATCAAGTCCTATCCACGAAAAATTGCACTACTGAAGCTCCATGCAGTCAATACAGGTAATTCCCGGGTTACGAGTGTTCCCTTAGCGAACATTCGAAGTTACGTGATAAGCGTCCCCTAGTGTTTATGAACAAATCCCGAAACTATGAATGTTGCAGCACCACGGCAGTGATTTGCTCTTACAAATGATTGCAGAGGCTCTGCAACATTCACCCTGCCTATTCCCCCCTCCCTCCCCCCGCGCCGGGTCTCCATAGGCACTAGGCCTGTGGATACTCACCTTGCAAAGATCTAGAGAGCCTTGCTTTCTTGGCCTTTGGTGTGTATGCAGAGAATGGAGGCCTAAAGTACCGCAAGATCACACTAGATCAGTAGTGCGAGAACTCACGCTATTGATCTTGCGTGATCTCACAGTACTTTGGACCTCTGTTCTCTGCAAACGGAGGCCTGGATGAGAGCTGCAACAAAAGGCTTTGCAAATGGAGGGAAGGCCTGAAACATTGAAGCTTTCCCTCTGTTTGCAAAGCCTTTTGCCATCTTTGCAAAAAGCCTTTGCTGCTGAGAACGGAGCTCCTGGAGGGAGCGCGCGTCGCTCTGGAACTCCGTTTTCGCCAGGAAAGGCCTTTCCTCAAGGACTCTGTTGAAGAGAAGCTCCATTTTCAAGTGCCCCATTTCCATGTAGATGACGTTTATTTATTTATTTATTTTATTTATTAAATTTGTATGCCGCCCAACTCCCAAGGGACTCTTTGCAGTCTCCATCAGGGCACCAAGTGTTTGAACAACTCTGGGGTGGTTGGAAATGGAGTGAATTGCTCCGTTTCCAACTGCCCTAGGATCGCTCAAACACTTGTCGTCCTGATGGAGACTGTAAACATGCAAATGGGGCGGTTGGAAATGGAGCTATTTGCTCTGTTTCCAACCCCCCCCCCCAAGGTCGCTCAAACACTTTTCACCCAGAAACATCTGGAGTGCATGGTCTCACGCGAGTTGAGGCACCCATCCGCTTTTGCAGAGAATGGGTGCCTGACATCCCACGGGATCAGGACAACCAGAAGGTTCCAGTCTCCACGGGAAAAGTGGCTGCACACTAATGAGGGGCTTGGAGCAATGCGAGTTCGCTGCCCCAAAGCCTCACTTCGTGCAAACGCTTTTCCGCACGGAGCCTGGAAGCTTTTGGAGAAGACTCACTGAGGCTGCCCGCTGCTCCAGAAGTGGCAGGCAGGCTCAGTGATCAGAGAAGCCAAACAGGGCATGCTCATCCTACTTTCCCTCTGCTCTTGCCACTTGCCGCTCACAGGCAAAGAAACAGAGACGTTAGAGAGGAGACAGATCTTCACAAGGTAAGTGACCCAGTGTGGTAGGTTGGGGGGGGGGGGAAAAGAAGCAATTGTGGGGAGCATAAGGTATTTCAGTGGGTCAGGGGAGGCCTTGGGTGGTCGGAAGCAGGTGGCCTGTTACATCACTAGGCATCACTTCCCCACCCCGAGATACCTCATGTGCACTTAACAAGCCTTGCATTCGATTAGCAAATGCATGGGCGAAAGGAGGGAGTGATCAAGTTCAAGGTACAAGATTCACTCCCACGAATCTTCGGGTTACGAATGGAATGGGCAGGCTCCATTCCATTCGTAACTCGAAGACTATCTGTACATGGAGGACAAAAATACTTCTGATAATAAAATAAAAGTACACTGTCCACCTCTTGGGAATGTAGAGTCTAGAAGTTTGTCTTCTCCCATCTTTTTCTTAAAGCATTGGTCATAGTTGGAACAATTAAAGTATGCTATCATCTGTCTGACAAAATGCTCTTAAAATGGAAATGAAAAGTATATCTTAATGTTAACCATGAGTTAATATTATTAGCTCACAAATGCACAGAAGATGAAAAACCAAATCACAGCCAAACTTTGGCTACATAGTATACGGCCGTGATGGCGAAACTGTGGCACGCGTGCCAGAGGTGGCACGCAGAGCCCTCTCTGTGGGCACACGTGCCGACCAGCTGGTCTTTGGGTTTCCGGTACGCATCACACGCGCCAGAGTGCCGGAAACCCAAAGACTAGCTGGACGGTTTCTGGCGCGCACGAAGATCAGCCGGCCGGCGCACATGCGCAGGAAACCCAAAGACCACCTGGCCAGTGCGCATGCCTGTGCCGGCCAGCTGGTCTTTGGGTTTCCGGCGCTCCGGTGCGTGCACTCAGTGCCGAAAAGATTTGTTATCACTGGTATATGGTATGTGTTAATAATACAAGGCTCATCACTTTTGTATCTTTAATTCTGGGCCTAAAATGGGAAATAAAACCAGAACAGTGTAAAACAATTCTGCAATAATGGTTTCTTAAGTACAAGTTATTCATTAAGATTCAAATAACACACTGGACCAGAGCTAAGATAATTTAAGAAAAACAAGACCTGATTATATATAGATTAAAGTTACACATTCTGTTTATGAATCAGGACAGATGTAAACATGCTTTGGAACTAGCAGCTCTTGCAAAAAATTAAAAAAATGTTTTTCCTGAATCAACAGTCAGTGCATTAAAGAAGGCAAAATAATAGTAGCCCTATGGGGCTTTCCTGTTCTTGTTAACCAATTCCCATTACAACCCTAAAAGAAGCAACATGTTATGTAATCAGAATTAACTAGAGCAGTTATGCAACCCAGGAAGTACCATTCAAGGAAGTTTACTTTTAATTAGATGAGAAATTAGTTTTAAAACCTCCATCAATTCTTTTACAATGTGATAAAAATGTTGAACTGTTGTGAAAAGTTAATTATGAAATAAAATATTTGTTACAAATTTCTAGAAGATACACTTACAAAGTTAATGAGTTCAGTCATTGATTAACTTGCAATCAAATGATATCTCATAATTAGTAGAGTAATATTTTCACTCTATCAAGTAACGCTGACTCGTAATGCACCTCTACTCGCAACCTGACAACAGAAACGCAGGTAGGGGGGTGGGGAATGCTTGGGATGTATTGGGAGCTGGGAGGAATGAGGAATTTATGTGAGAAAATCCTGACACTTCAAGGCTCAGCGATGGGAACCTTCTGAAGGTGGAGACTGTTTTCCCAAAATAAAAAGAACATGTTGGGTTGGTGGACAATGGGTGGTCCAAATGGGGAAAAGGGGAAATTAACTATGCTGTTTTTCACGGGAAAACCTCCAAGCTAGCTTAGCTTCTTCTGTGCCTGTATGGATCTATCAGTAAAGTTATACTCTTGGTAAAATAATGTCCCAGGAGTTTCTTTTGCTGCATATGCCAACGGAATGGTTGACACACTGTGGCAAATGGGGCTAATAGAATATCTTCTCAAGTTTGAAAACATGTTTTATTAACTTTGCTATAAAGCGCTATGAATGTGGTTTATTTGAAGATAAGAGCATTTCTATTTGCTTCTTTCATTTTATCCATCCGAGGACATCAATCTTTTTATGTATGCAAATTCATGAAGGTAAGAGTTCAGCACCCAGTTCTAATAATGCCAAAAAGCTTTGTGATCTAAACTAATAAGCTCAACTTTTCAAACCACGTTGCAGCTCATGGCTTATACATGACTGCTTAGGTGTTTGTTTTTCATATTACTGTGCATCTACCAATCTACCACAGTGAAACAACATTATTAAACTACTCAAATACAGTACACTGCTCTTAAAAATGCAATTTTGTCTATTACACAGCAATCCCCTGGTGCGATTATTTTGAATGCTAACTAGATTTAGATTTTCCCTGTTATCCTATCTTATTGGTATTTTCTCCAGAGAAGAGAATTGCAAAACTCCACAGCTAATTACTAATGGATTAGGGATAAGAATGGTTATAGTAAAGGAGGAAGCAAGACAATGAATTAATGTCCAGTAAAGTAGGTAGGTATGGGGGGCGTGGCCAGCGTCGCTGCGAAATGATGCTTTTTTCGGGGGCTCCCAAAGAATCGTCGATTTCCCAGCCATCAGGGGGTCTTTTCAGACCGAAGCTGTCCTGGAGGGATGGTGAACGAGGGAGGCACAGACTGGCGAGCACAGGGAAATCGCAAATTCCCTGGCTAGTCGGAAGAAGCCTCTCAAACTGACAGCTGGGAAAACAGCCATTGTGAACTGTTATGAAGCTGGGGTATTCAAGAAAGAAGCAAAGTAAAAGGCAGTGTGGATCGTCTGGGTGAGAAAAACGATTTTTGTTACAATATATGTTTTCCTTTCACAACCTTCGGGGGGGGAGTACTAAAAGGAACAGCTTGAAGAGAGGAGGGGGGAGTGGGCGTGTGCTAGCCACCCCACCTCCAGTATAATAGCGGTGAAGGAAGCTGTGGACTCAAAATAAAGAAGGAAAAAGAAATTGAAATGAGCCGGAATCGATTTAAGAAGAGCAGAATGCCTAATTGTGTATTTTCAAGGTGATATTAATATTAATACCAACTAAAGTAAATTGGAGTTGAAAGTGACTGAATGAACTATTAAAAAAAACTTTTTGTGACTGTTCCCGTTTTTTGAATGAACTATAGTGCCACCTAGTGGCACTAGGACAAAAGACAATTAACCAAATAATAAGAAGATGGCCTTGACAATGTCTGCTGAATAGATAAAGAATTGTTTTGTTTAATGAAAAGTGGAACACTGAGAGCTTTGTTTTGAATACTAGCTGGAGCAGTGTATCCTTTGAAGTCTGTAAAGAAGATAAATCAGGAACTATAGAAAGCTTTTATTTTACCTTGGTGTTGGGATTTTTTCCTTTTTTATTCTGGTATAATTTTTTTGGATTTGGTATTAATAGTTAATTGGTGTCAGTGGTGGACTGTATTTTTGGCTCTTTTGTTTTACTTTTTGCTTTTGCTTTTTTTGGGATATATAAAACCCTGTTGGTGTTTTTTTTTTGGTGGTTTTTTTTTGTGCTGTTTTTTTTTTATATCGTTCTGCTTCGTTCCTCTCCAATACTTGTATTTGTTTTTCCCCCCTTCTTTTTCTTTTTTTACATTTGTTCGCTTTTTGGTCAAATTGTTTGGATTAAGTTAAAGAAGAACCTGAAGAGCAAGAAACTTATCGTTTTCTTTTTTTTTTTCCTGTTATTTTGGTTTTGGGCTGATTGGTTCCTTTTTTTCCCTTTCCTTCTTTTTTTTTTTACGGTCCTCCCAACGGGGTGGATTAAATATTTGGATTATAAATCAGACTTGGATTATAATTTTGGCGGATTACAAATACCAGAGGATTTTTAAAGATGAAGAAGACAACAACATATCAAACTTCAACAGCCTCCTCAGCGACTTCTAGTCCAGCAACGCAGAGAACATTGGATACTATGGCATATCAAGAGAAAACTAATACTATGCAATTGGAATTGAAAAATATGATATAGGCCTTACATGAAGACTTTAAAGAAAGAATAGGGAAAGTGGATGAGAGAATGGGAAAAGTAGAAGGAAAATTAAAAGATGTGAAGGAGATGATGGAAAAAAATGAACAACAAATACAAAAAATGGAAGAAAAAGCAACAGAAAAAAGAGTGGAAGAGCTGGATTATAGGTTTACAACATCAGATAAATCACAGGAAAAAACAATTATTTCCTTAGAGATGGAGCGAGCAGATTATTACCTAAGATTTCAAAATATGGAAGAAGAGAAAGGAGAAAATTTAGCGGAGGTGATGGCAGAGTTGTTGGCAGAAGCAATGGAGGATACCAAAGAAAAGATATTAAATGGGATAGATGAGATATTCAGAGTACATACCAGATATGCAATGAGACACAATTTACCTAGAGAGGTTCACGTAAGATTTACTAAGAAAGCAATAAGAACACAGATTCTACAGATAGTAAGAAATAATCCAATAAAATATAAGGGGAAGGAGATAGTGTTGCTGAAACAAATACCAATTAGAGTTAGAGATTTGAGAAAAGAATACCAGTTTTTGACAAAATGCTTAATTAAAAAAGGGGTGAGCTTTAGGTGGTTTATACCGGAAGGAATATTGGTGAATTGGTAGGAATGAAGACATAGATTAGATTAGTTAGAGAAAGCTGAATTATTTTATGAACAATACCTGGGGCCACAAGAGGAAGAAAGACCAAGAGAAAGAGAGAGACACCAAGAAGAACTTACAGCGGAGAAAGAGAAACAAACAAGAGAGATGGTAAAGGAACGAGAGGAAAAAGCAATGATAGAAGGGGCAAGAGCAAAGGAGGCTAAAGACCAAAGAGAGACAAGAACAACTAGATCAGGAAAAACAACTAACAAGTAAATTATGGAAGAAGAAATAAAAGTAATATCGATAAATATTAATGGACTAAATTCGGCAATAAAAAGGAAAAGTACATTTAATAAATTGGATAAATTAAAAATGGACATAATGTTTACAAGAAGTTCACATTAGAAAACAACACAAGAAACTTTTGGAATATTCAAAATTAGAAGAAGTATACACTGCGCTGACACATCAAAGTAAGAGAGGAGTGGCATTATATATTAAAAAGATAATAGAATCAAAACAAGTATTTGCTGATGAAGAAGGGAGAATTTTAATGGTAGAAGCAATAATTAACTATAAACACACACTTTTAGTGGCAATATTTGCCCCAAATGACAATCAAGAAGATTTCTATGGAAAACTACACAGGAAAATATTAGAATTTGAATATGAAAATATATGTATGATAGGTGACTTTAATGCAATAATTGAAGCAGATCTGGATTATAAAACTACAAAGATAAATAAGAAGCCAAGGAAGACTCTTCCAAAAACCTTTTTTACAATGATGGAGGAACTAAGTATGCAAGATGCTTGGAGGAAAAGCTATCGAAGGGAAAACAATATACATTTTATTCAAACAGACATATGTCATATCTAGAATAGATATGATATGGATGTCAACTGATTTATTAGTTAATATACAAGACATAAATATTGAAGTAAGCACTTGGGCAGACCATAACCCGATTACAGTTACATGGAAGGGACAAAAAAGGAGATCAAGACGGACATTAAATCAAACAATATTGAATGAAAAGGAGTTTCAACAAATGATGGAAAAAGAATTGGTGTTCTTTTTTAAAGAAAATAAAAAAGGAGATACTTCATTACAAAATGTGTGGGATACAGCCAAAGCATATATTCGAGGACTGGCAATGACTTACTCGGGAAAAAGGAACAAAACAAAACAAAAAAAAACTCAAAAAAAATTGGAAGAAGAATATACGAAATTAGAGATGGAATTACAGAAAGACAGAATAATAAGATTAAAGATCAAATGGACTTGAAAAAACATGAACTGAATTTAATTGAAAAGGAAGATTTGGCATTTAAAATAAAGACTTCTAAACAAAAAATTTTCAAAAATGCAAATAAACCAGGAAGATGGTTGGCATATAAAATGAAAAAGGAGAAAGAAAAAAAGTTAATTAATCAATTAATGGATGAGGAAGGAACTCTATGTTATCGAAATGAGGAAAAGAAAAAAATAGTTCAAAATTATTATGAAAAACTTTATCAGCAAGAGAAAGTTGAAGAAGAAAAGATAAAACAATATTTAGGAAAAGCTGAATTACCAAAAATACCAGAAAAATTTAAAAAGGCGTTAGTGGACAGAATAACGATGATGGAATTAACAGAAGGAATTAAAAAACAAAAGAACGGTAAAACACCAGGTCCAGATGGATTACCAGCAGAGTTTTACAAAACATTTCTGGTAGAGGCGAAGATACCAATTCATGGATGGAGGCATATATTACTCTTATACCGAAAGAAGAGTCAGATTTACAAGAAGTTAAGAATTATAGACCGATTTCCTTGTTAAATGTGGATTATAAAATATTTGCATCAATAATGACTGAAAGACTAAAGAAATTGTTAAACGAATTTATACATACAGATCAAAATGGTTTTTTACCTAAGAGATAGATCAGAGATAATATGAGAATAATTTTGAATACTTTGAATATTATGAAGAACATCCTGAAAAATAGATGGCGTGATGTTTCTCGATGCGCAGAGGGTGTTTGACAACGTGAATTGGCAATTTATGATAACACAACTACAGACTATGGACTTTGGGGAAAGATTTGTAAATATGATTAAAACAATTTATCATGAACAATCAGCAAAAGTGATGATAAATGGAGATATGACAGAGAAGGTAAATATTATGAAAGGTACAAGACAGGGATGTCCTCTGTCCCCATTACTATTTGTTTTGACATTGGAGGTATTGAACAGAAATATAAGACAAAATGAGGAGATAAAAGGTATGAGAATTAAGAGAGAAGAATATAAATTGCAGGCATTTGCAGATGACTTGGTGTTTATCTTAGAGGAGCCATTAGAAACAGGGCCAAAATTAATGGAACAAATAGAAGAATATGGAGAAGTGGCAGGGCTGAAAGTCAATAAAGATAAAACGAAAATATTGGTGAAAAATATTACGGAGAAACATAAAAGGGAGCTTATGGGAAAAATAAACATTCAAATTACTAAGAAGGTAAGATACTTAGGAGTATACTTAACAGCAAGATGTATAACAATTAAGGAAGATAATTATAAATTGAGAAGACAAGTTGAAATGGATTTAGAGAGATGGAAGAATTTACAACTATCATTAATGGGTAGAATAGCTATAATTAAGATGAATATATTACCGAGATTGTTGTTTTTATTTCAAACGATATCGATAAAATTAGAGAAAAATATTTTCAAAATTTTAATAAAACAATGAAATTTACTGTATATGGCAAGGCAAAAAAGCGAGAATTAATATAAAAATGCTTCAAGATGCAAGACTCAGAGGAGGGTTTGGACTTCCAAACTGGGAATTATACTACCAGGCAGCAGCACTATCATGGATGAAAGAATGGATTGTATTAAGAAATACAAGGCTATTAACACTGGAGGGACATGACTTACAATTGGATTGGGATGCGTTTTTATGATACGGGAAGAATAAAATACACAGTTACTTTCAAAGACACTATAGAAAAAATGCACTATTATTAGTATGGGGAAAAGTGAGAGAGAAACACTACTTGAAAATACCAATATGGCTTTCGACAATGGAAGCATTAATACACCCAAACAGGATTAGCACAGGAAATATTATTAGATATAAAGACATATTATCAGAGAAGGGGGAATTGAAAGGGAAACAAGAATTAGAAGAACAAGGGATTGATATGGCTTGGTATACACAATTGCAAATACAAGCGAGATATGAAAAAGATGCTAAATTATATGGTTTTTATTTGGAGATGACAGAATTAGATGAAATACAGGAACAGAGGATTGAATAATTAAAAAATTGTATAGTTATTTACTCAGCGTTAAATTAGAAGAAGAGCAAGTAAAAGAAACAATGATAGCATGGGCAAAAAACTTTGGATACACGATAGACTTAGATAAATGGCAGCAATTATGGGAAAGAAACTATAAATTAACAATGGCTACAGCATATAAAGAGAATTTGTATAAAATGTTTTATAGATGGCACATGTGA
>QLTV01000981.1:1814588-1834565 GCA_003457575.1 Thermophis baileyi
ATAAAAATGGTTGTACTTTTTTTTTTTAGCCCAATGAAATTTTTACATAGTTCTTGTGGGGAAAAAACAGGAGAAAGGAGTATTTAACAACTTGAGTTACCTATAAAGTAATAAAGGTGGGATAAAAATAAAATAAACAAAAATAAAATAAACAGAGCATGGTGGGTCCATTTCAAGGCATAATATTCTATCCTCTTTTTTTTTTGTCAAAAGCCTTAACCATAATTGTTTTAAAATCTCCCTTTTTTGCTACACATACTTTAAAGACAGTTTGACAGAGGACTATAAAAACATTAAAACCTACCTGCCAACATACTGTACCCAAAACTGCTGTTGCAAGAAGGCTGAAAAAGACAAGTTGCTCTGAAATTAAACAAAAATGGCGCATTCCTTTAGATGCCATTACTCTGTCGAGGCTATTGTTGTCTGCTCTGTGTGTGTAATATATTTTGTGACAGTCATTAAGTTTTGTATGAAATCCCCAGAGAGTTATAAGAAAAATGATGTGACAGATGATCCAGAAAATGCCAAAAATGGAAAAGCCTGGTATTACAAAGTACCAGAGATCCAAATCACCTAGTTTAAGTGCTGAAAGGATGAAATAAATCAGTTCAATAAATCCAACAAAAATGACTGAGAATCTTCGGCAAACTCGACCACGATATAAATAAGGTTTCCAACGTTCTGTAACTGAAAGTCCACTGAAGTAAACATCAAGAAGGGGATCAGCTATTAAGCAACTAAAAAAACATCCCAAGGGAAATGGATTTGTTGGTATATGCAAGGATGGAAAAAATAACAAAGAGGCAAGGACTCCAAAAATAATTAAATTTGGAATTGCCAAAAATGATTTCATCCTCAAATCAATAATCAGCATTGCTAAAGCCACAATCAATAGAATAATACTCATGGATTTCTCCACCAGCATAGTTGTACTGGCAATTGCAAATCCAACCAGCTCAAGTACTTCAACCGTTGTTAGTAAAATAGGCCGATGATGAATACAGCCACATATTCTCTGCACCAAAGCATACAATATTCTTATAATTATGGAGGAAAGAAGTAAATATTTTGTTGCCTCTTCCTTTATATCATTTTTAAAAGAATTATTATCCAGGAAACAAAGAAGGCCAAGTAGAAATCCAAACCAAAGATTAGAGAGACTTAAACTTGCTGCTTCCATTGAAAAATAGTAATAAAGTATACTTGCAATTCCAAGAACAAATAATCCAAGGATAAAAATTATGAGTATTAGTGCGTCTGCAGTTTTTTCCCACCTGACATAAAGACCCATACATATCGCTGCCAACAAATTCATTCTGGCTAAATAGCCAAGATAGCGGACAGAGGAATGCATGTTCACTTCTCGATTTGCTTCTTCCAGTCTTGTCATTGCTGCATACAGACAATGGCTAACACAGTAACGCAATGATCTACACATGTAAGCAGACTGGTAGGGATTATACCCACTTTACAGAATATAAATGTTTGTATTTCATCCAAGAAATATGATGCACAAGCAGTCTTGCAGTATTGTTTCATTTATAATTATCAGTCACTACTGAAGATCTGAAAAACAAACATAACTTCACATTAATAATATATTGTATCACATAAACAGATACAGTAAGTCTGCATCCTTACATATTGTTTTTCAGCAAGAGATAATGTAGGCAATACAGCAGAGGTGGGTTTCAGCAGGTTCTGACCAGTTCTGGAGAACCGGTAGCGGAAATTTTGAGTAATTCGGAGAACCGGTAGTGGAAATTTTGAGTTCGGACTGGCCCCATCTATTCTCTGCCTCCCGAGTCCCAGCTGATCGGGAGGAAATGGGGATTTTGCAGTAACCTTCCCCTGGAGTGGGGTGGGAATGGAGATTTTACAGTATCCTTCCCCTGTCACGCCCACCAAGCCACGCCCACCAAGCCACGCCACGCCCACAGAACTGGTAGTAAAAAAATTTGAATCCCACCACTGCAATACAGTATTAAAATCTTAATATAGTAATATATGAATCCAAAAGGGGAATTCATTTTACATGTTGACTCTGCAAATTACATATGTTACATTAGTCAACTTTCATTTCTTACTGAAGAAGAGAGGTAGTGTTGTTGAAATAGAAGCAGGAAAAGCCAGGTCCTGGACCTAGTTCTTCCTAGGCATTTGGAGAGTCCATTCATTTCTACTTTTTGTCCCCCTCACATTTTGATTTTGCCATTTCTCTCATTATTTTGATTTTGTTATTCTTTTAAAAACTCTTCCATATATGAAATGGGAAAGTTGTCATAGATTTCCCAAACCTAGTCTTATTTCCACTCAAGAAAATGTGTGGGATATTTATTTATATATTTTAAGTATTTATATGACCATCCAACTTGCAAAAGTGTAAAGTCAAGCAGCACTGTAAAATAAAAATCTCTGTACTTGTAACTCTGTACGTATGAGAAAAGATTAGTATGTATACTGATGGCATATTAATTGATTTTACAAAATACAAGATGTAACTATGCATCATATAGACAGATCGTAGCTCACCAGCATAATTTTTACACCACTCAGGCCTTTTGATATTGTTACAGCCAAAAATGTAGGGTCATTTTTTAAAATCATTTTTGCAGTATTTGGAAGAAATTTGTGGGGCAATGTTGGGTTTAAGTCCTGTACTGTACATTCATCTCATACCTTTAAATCCTTAAAAATCAACTCTGGAAACTACCTGTCCTAAGTTGCACGTGCCTGTTATGCCAAAACAATTTTAATATATAATAATTATTTAATTTTCTGCCCCAGGGCTTGTTCTTTTTAAAGCATGGCTATACACAGTACAAGTGTGCCAGATGCACATTTATTTATTGGGAGGAGGGGGTGTCACCAGATTTCATTTTAGTTGGTATTGGCAACTACAGATTGGCAGGATAAGAAAGCTGTAGCATGAACATAGGACTTCTTTTTTTCCTAAGAGGAAAGCAAACTCCTCTTGAGTAAATGCAATTTTATAACTATTATCTGTCAATTGAATTTTCTACTATTTCCCAGTTTTGTTTTAATTTTGTATAGCAATAGCAATATCACTTATATACTGCTTCACAGTGCTTACAGCCCTTTCTAAGCTGTTTAGAGTCAGCATATTGCATAAGGCTGAGTCAACCTTGACCCACTCAGAACTCCTGGAGTGAGCAGTGAGTTAGACTGCAGTACTGCATTCTTACTTAAGAAACCAATCTAATTATTTCTGCACACAAATGATCCAGCATTTCAAGTTAAAGCCTTGGCCGTTTTAAATATCAGTTTCATCCCACCTTTAACATGCAGCGCGAGGTATTCAGGAGAACGAGCAAGCGTGTTTCCTATTTAATGCTAATGGGGGGAAAGCTTCGATTTCCTAACGAAGTTAAGAAAGTTTGTGAAACGGGGTTAAGGCAAGGTGGGCTCTGTAGGGAGGCGGGTGGACAGGACGCCTGTCTTAGCGGCTCACAGGCAACCCGGGTTCACCGCTTGACAGCAGACCGACTATTTGCTGCCGGCAAACTAAGAGCCCTGCAAAGCAGCGGGTACGCAATCGCTAGATGAGGCAGGAGGCTAAGAGGGCAGACCGACGGCCTTTTTCCCAACGCCAGGTGGGGCAATCACCCCCCATCATATACGAGGCACATTCCAACTATGGCAGCCGGAAGAGGCAGTGGTCTCTTAGTAGCCTCCGCGCCCACCTCCCGCCTGTGTCCTAATCGAAGATCAAACTGTGGCACCTGTGTGATTAATATCCCGGTTTCCTCGGAACTCACCGTCTGCCACTTCCTCCCAAAACTTCCCCTCCCGCCGCCATTTTAGCACTTCCTCAAAAGTGTTCCGAGTCGGTACGGAAAGAGCGAAGGTTCAAATCGCGCAACGCTCTGCCCCCTGAGCGCCTGGCAACGCTCCTAACCCAGAGCAGGAAGGCTGAGCGGGAGGGCGAAAACAGCAACAGCAGAACGAAGGCGTAGTGCTTTAACAGGAGTTTTTTCCTCCGAGACTTACGACTTGATAGCAATGCAAAGAGACGTCACTCATTCTTCCAAAGGGGGATGTTTGAATCCCCTTTCAATAGAAAGGAATGGAATGGGAAGGGAATAGGAATAGAACTGGAAGGGACCTTGGAGGTCTTCTAGTCCAGCCCCCTCCGCAAGCAAGAGAACCTATACCATTTCAGACAAATGACTGTCCAGTCTCTTCTTAAAAACCTCCAGTGATGGAGCGCCCACGATTTCTGAAGGAAGCTGTTCCACTGGTTAATGGTTAAAGGCAATCATGATGCCTTTTGTCGCAAGTGGAGTCACATGGCATCTTGTTGCACTCAGCCTGTGTACTTAATCAGGATTTATGGGATAAACCGATGAGGAGGCGAAGTTCCTCTAAGACCCTCAAACGAAACCAAGCAAAATTATGTTATGATTTAGTATAGTGTTTCTCAGTCTTGACAACCCCAGGAATTCTGGGAGTTAAAGTCCACACATCTTAAAACTGCAAAGTTGGAGAAAAAATTATTCATGCTAGAATGGGCACAATAACAAATGAGGTTTTTGGTTAAGGATCTTTTTATTTCCCAACACAAGTAAAGAGATTGGATGAAACACCTGGAACACCGACCGCTGATAGGGCACAGGAAACTTCGGCCGGGTTCCTCGAGAGACGAGAGTTTGTAGGGGGCCGAGCTAGCATCCACAATGGACAGCAAACTCCGGCTGCTCCCCGGACCGGATGCCGTTTACCGCTCCGAGTCCCAAGCGACAGGAGACGAGAGCTGCCTTGCACCACTGGCTGGCACAAATATACTGAGGCGGAATGCTGATGCCGCACTACAGCAGAGAGAAGCAGGTGGAGAGAATCTAGCAGGCGCTTTCTCTCGGGCCTCCCACCCGGAGGCCTCGCAGGAGAGATGTAGGTCCAAAAGGCGGCTGAACCTCCCCCCCTGGCAGCCGTTCGGCTGAGCGCGGCGAGTTCTTGGTCTTATCTTCCTGTTCCAGCTCGTGTGGCTCGCACCGCTATACTCAAGGTGAAGTTTGCGTTCGGCCTTAAGAGTGGGGGCTGGCATGTGAGCGGGGTGATGTTGGGCAATGCAGCCTTGTGTTCCCGCGCACCGGCTGGATTGCTTTCGGCCATATCCGGCCCAGGGGCCAAGATTTCTCCACGGACCACCAAAATTTTCTCGCAGACCACCGGTTGGTGACCTGTGTTCTAAGTTTCTTTCTCTGACAGTTGAACCACTGGGGGCACGTTTCTTGTCTGATTTCCTAGGCAGCATTTCATCCCTGCTGTTTCCCCAAGGTCATTCCCACATTTCGTTAAAAATCTAACCCACCAAGACTGAATTCTTTCCTTGCTCCTTTTAATGCCCATGTGGGAAGACACTTAAAGGATATTTGAACACCTTCCAACCCAGTTCTTATATTTATCACTATTCACTCACCAATGAACATAGCACTGTTCACTAAATCTGCTATGGAAGCTTTAGAAAATTAATTATCTTAAAGAGTTGAACAACTAAAGGTTTGTCAATCCAGGTGACTTTAAATTAGTTGGAAAAAGACTAGTGTTTTAAATAACATACATAATAAAGCTTTCTTGGTTTGCATCTTTCACCTCTTCAGAGTTATGTTGTTACCAAGCCAACTCCTACAGCCAATATAGGTAAGCTGAACTTAATTGGACTTGCTGACCTCCTAGTTAATAGAATTGTAGTTTGATTATGACTGTAAGTACTGTGAGAATTCATATGCACTACTGATAGCAATATAGGCAGTATTTTATTAATGTTATCGATCACCTCACCCAGGAGAGAGAAGAGTGTCTTTAGGGCAAGAGCACAGAACATCAGGATGCATCATGATCAGCTTCAGTGGGAAAAACTGAAGGGATGGGAAGCGCTGGAATCCAAAGGGCAAAAGATCCATAGAACAACTTGTCAAGAGCATTTAATTCATAAATAATTTTACCAGAAGAGAAAAAAATGGAATAGGATTTTCTGAAAGAACATTCGGTTGGACAGAATGAAGCAGCTTTCCACTCCTATTCTCACTGTAAATTTTAATAAAAAGCAACACACACACAGAGCCAAAAGTAGGCTATTTTGTGTCCTGAATTTTGATGATATATTTCAATGTGTTAGGACCGCAATTAGGCGTGCTGGAGAACTATGTGCGACCCAGAAAGTCTCCATCCCTGCTATACAGTAGCAAGCTGTGTGCTTGTATTCAAAGAAAAGGAGCAGCTGTTGTGATGCTAGCAAGCCATCCTTCAGGAGTATCCACTGGCAGTAAGTGACCAAAGAATTACCAAAAGAGAGAGAGAGAGAGAGAGAGAAATAGACTGCTGCATCAAACCCTTTTTACAAATCATTTTCATTGTACTACTTTATAAATTGTTTAAACATGACCAGAGTCATTTCTCTCCTTAAAAATGGATTAATAATTTGAACAAAAGCAATAAAACTAGTCTAATGACAAAAGGAAAACTTGTTCATAGATGCTGGAAGTACATAAGAGTTCAACATTTTAATGAGCAAATACACCAGATTGAACGAACTGCAATTGATGCTTGGTATTTAGATTTTTTAAACACAGAAATATAAAAATCCTAAAGACCTGAAGGTTAATCATGTTTCCAAAGAGGTACAACAAGTCAGTTTAATCTCAGTTGTTGAATAAGCTACTATTGGTTAGATTCCAACATTACACTAGTTTGTAAACATATTTAAAAATAAAAATCAGGGTACAACCAATAAAGCAATCCACAGAATGCTAACTCAGTGTCTTCCAGAGCAAGGTATTATTTGGTTGATATGGGAGAAATCCCTTTTTGGTATTATGTTAGTACTGATCTATATAAACAGTTGCTCTCAAGATTGTGTATAAATATAACCAAGCATTATTATGGCTTTTGTTATAAAATATGATTTTATATTCTCAAATTCTCTATTAATAATGTAACAATAGCAGTTTTGCTCTCTTGATCATTAAAGGCAAACTGAATGAAATAGTATACATCAACACTATTCAGAAAATTGTTGATATGATACATTTCTCCTGATGTGCTCTGAGAACATAAAAGAAAAAATTGAGACATTTTGTGGTACACTTGAAAAAGGTATCTTTCTATATTAACCCCTTGGTGTTTCCAAGAACCCCCTTCTTGGAACATCTGACAGATCTACATAGCTGTGTTGAAATTTGTATATCAAGTGAAAATATATCCAGTAAAACATAGCAAGTAGTTTAAAACATCACCATATCCACAAACATTCAGGAAAAACATCATACTTTTCACAAAGTCATCAGGTATTACTGGCCAATATCTACCCTTCAAACTTGAAGCTATTTCATCTACATATATCTTGAACTGGATTAGGCATCAGAATGAGTTGGAAACAATGACATTACCACATACATACACACAACATAAATGCATCATACTATGCAGTCTTGAGAACTTTTTGCTAATTAAACAGTACATCATGCATATTCTAGATACGTAAACAGGAAACACTATTATGGGGATAAAGCTAACATATTTTTAAACTAGTCCAACAATATAAAAGGAGAAAGCTTTTAAATTCTAGTTAAAAGAAATTTTTAACTAGAAGTAGGCAACTTTTGTTTGGCTAGCATATACTTTTATTCAAAGGCCATTTAAAAAGTTGCTTAGATGTAGCATGTTGGCTGCAAGCTTTCTAGCACCCTTTATATATATATAGTTCATCCACACCCCACTTTTGCTTTATCTCTGGGGTAAATGATTTGCTAATCTGATTCGGAGCTAAAAATTGTGGTCTTTTATTTAGTTCATGTCTCACCAGTGAATGCATTTAGATAAGGTTTAACATATAAGGTTTATACCATGAATTACTCAACACACAAGGCAAAAAGCAAATCTAAAAGACAGTTGTGAAACTTTAGTGCAAAAAAAATTAGTGGTAAAGCATTGTAATTTTAAAAAAAATACCATTCATAAATAAACACTTTCTTTTCAAACTAAGCAGTGGTATTCCTGAAATGAATGGTTAATATTAATATCATTTCTGAAACTATAAAACTATTTTGATTTTTACATTTTTCTTTTGTTTATTTCAAATTATATTGGCTACATCCTCATTCAGATTTGCAAACATAAATTATTTAATCAGTTATTAAGTCAGGAAGCGATCTTTAGATATTTGAATGTAACTTTCTGAGGCAGCTAAGAACAGAAATGTTGGGGTTGTTCTTAAAACAAAATCTATTATCATTCATTTTTAACTAGAATGAATGAAATTAATCTTAATTTTTGAACTTCATATCTTTATATGAAAATTAGCTATCTAACCTGGCATCTAGACAGAGAATTAAGCAACAATCTTCTATTTTCTCCCATTCCCTAAAATGTTTATATATGTTTAGGATAAACATATTAATTTGATTAAAAACATTTGGTAAAGCAGTGAAATTGAAACAATGGCATGAATACACAAGTTGTGGTAACTAAAAAAAACCTGTTTATGCTTATGTGTATTATATATTATTCACTGAATTGAACAGGTAACAGAATCTGTATTTTGTGAAAGTGCTCCAGTTGCAAATACAACTTAAGTGAAGTCATTTTGGAGTTATTTTCACTCACCAGATCAACATTAACTCAAGCAAAACTTTTGTTCAAGTTCAAGGCTAACAAAGCTTTCTGAACATATTTCTTAGACATTTAACAGTGCATATCATCTATTTTGTGCAAACCTCTGAGAAATGCTATCACGAATCTCAACCAAAAGCATTAAAAGTATCAAACCAGGGCACATCAGCATAGAATGCATAATCACAGTTTACAGCACTGGAAGGGAATGGTAACTTTCTAGAATATTACTGAGTAAACTCTGTTCATGCTATGGCATGAGCCATTCTGCATAAAACACATGTTAATTTTTCAATACAAGAATACATTTTAAAATTTATAAGTACAAAAAATAGCAATAGTTTTCAAAAACTAGCAGTTCCTTTTTGTAAATGCTTCATGTGCAGAATAGATGGCGATTTAGCAAAATTAGTTTTACGGGAAAGGGAATTTGGACTCTGAAGCAGATTTTAACTGTTACATTAACTTAGAAGCAATATAGGATCTTCTAGTTCATAGAAGGGTATCGAGCTAGCCTGGCTTTCTCCAGAGTCTGAATCATAAGGAGCATCTGGAAGCTCCATGAAGCTACAAGCCAGTTGTTCATCTTCAACATCTGATCGGATATAGCAGGAATTATTAGAAAATTCCTCCTCTTCCACAGTGTTAAAATCCTGGGGAATGTATAGCATCCCTGGGTAGTTCCTGCTCACTAAGTCACTTGATGTTTTGAGTGAGATTTTCCTAAAGGCCATCAAATGCATATGAGAAAACTTTGAGTATTTGAAACGTTTAAACCCTAAAGATTCTATAGCAATTTTCCAGCTTTTCATCATCATAGCATGGCGATTCTGATGGGAAGAGTCAGGAGTGATAATAAGGAGCAATCCATTTAATACAAGTAGTTCATGAGCCTTTTTACAACATATCCATCGCTGATAGGGTGAAGGGAAATAAGAAAGGAGGAGGGAAAAGACCACAACATGAAATAGTTCTCCGGGTAGGGAATCAATAGGATTCTTCAACTGTTTCAAAAAAGCATCAATGGCATCCTGTGCAAGTTGAAGAGGTTGATGAATCTGAAGGTTTAAAAAGTCACATTTGTAGACACTCTGGGGAAGAAATATAGATGCAATGATATACTTGGTATACAAGTAAATGATAACTCAGTTAAATAATTCTTAAAATCAGTAATAGAATTTTTCATTGATCAATTAATTACATTTTTATCTGGGTATAATATTTTTTAAGTTAAGCAAGTAGCATGCATTGGTTTCAGGTAATGTAGGTGTGTAGTTAAATCCAACTATATGGCACATCACTGAGTAGTCAAGCTTTAATCACACTATAACTTAAGCAATGGCTTTAGATATACACTAGCAAAGCTGAAGTTTTCAGTCATGTGTCCATACTTTGGACTTAACTATTTATTAACATATTCACTTTCAACCTAAAAACTATAGTAGCAGATATTAATCAAAAGGGAATTGTAAGATTAGCAATCATTGAATAAATAATACATCTTATGTTTTGGATTGTTAATATTTCATACCTCAACAGCTGGGACAATATCAATACCAACAGTCAAAAACTCTTCGAACTTCAAAAATGGATTAAAACAGCTGCCAACATCAAGTAATCTTATCTTTCCTGAAGGATGTAGCAATCTAAGTGGAAGGAAAAAATTGAAATCTCCCTCAGAATCCCCACAATCTTAATCATGGAAATTCTATTTAAAATAATAAATATGTTGCAGTTTCAAAATTAATGAGTTTTGCATAAAATATTTTTTTTAATCTTTCAGGTAATCAATAAGGTAATGTTTGAACTGGGTTTTTATTTAAACAACAGATTAAACATGTCAAATTTTGAAAGATATGGAAGATTCAGTGAACGTCTGGCTCATGACATAAATATTTGGCAACATGGCCCCCAATTTAGCAACTATGTACTGTGTTTCCCTGAAAATAAGAACCTATCTTATATTTTTTTTCCACCAAAAAAGGCACCATTTCTTATTTTCGGGGAGGGGGGGTCGCCCACTGACTCACCTCACTTGCGCGCATCGCCTCCAGCCTCTTTTTCGCTATCAGAGGTCTTCAGGAACTACGTCCGGCAAGGCCAGCAAGGCTTTCCTGAAGGCCTCTCTAGCCGATAACAGAGATCCGGATCGATCTGGAGCTCTGTTATCGGCTAGAGAGGCCTTCAGGAAAGCCTTGCCGGCTGCAGAAGAAATGGGCCGAGGTGTGCAAGGCCTGGCTGCAACTGTCCAAAGGTAAGTAGTAGGACAGTTCCACCACCCCGCATCCCCACCCTAGCTTAATTTTTACCTGTGCACCCTGGAGTGGGTGGGGTCTTAATTAGGGCTTATTTTGGGAGGGGGGGTAGGGCTTATATTGGGTGCACATGTAAAAATCAAGCTAGGACTTACTTTCTGAGTAGGTCGTATTTTCAGGGAAACACGGTATGTAACAAGAAAATCTGTTTTTTTGAAGTTCTAATATAAGAAGCTATTTGCCTAGCTACATACATACATATTATAATTATACGAGTTCTAACAAAAAAGCCTATTCTATATTTTTCATCTAAATTGGCTGCTTACTTCAGAATATTTTAATTCTATATATTATAGACATGCTATATGAAAGAGGTACTTAATCTATTAGTAACAGTTTAATTGTCATGCTTTTCCCAATGAACTCTGAAAACTTTAGTTTGACAACGGTAATATTTTTATTGTTGTTAGAGAGCCATAAAACCTATTCCTAATAAGAAAGAGTAACTGGTTGTATAAGAATGTTGTATATGCTTTATGAGAAGATATAAACCAACCAAAGCTAAGCATTTAAATCACACTGGTTTTAAATAGGAAATCTAGATCGCACAATTAACTAATGTATTAAGCACAGTAGTGCTCAAAAGTCTTATCTAAGTTAATAAATTCAATTACAAAAATTAACTTCCTATTCATAATCACATCACAATTAGACACTTACTCATCCATTACAGAACTATGGATTAAATTATCAGTAGAAACTTCCATTTTTGAACTTGCATGAATGCTGATAGTTTGAATGCTTTTAGTAGCAAGAGCTGCTCTTTTCTCATCTTTTTCCAGTGCTTTCCGTTTTCCACCATTTTGAAAATATTCCCGGGATACACTTAAGGAAAGAAAGGCAGATAGCTTTTTAAAAAAATAACAAACATGCCTATTACACCCATGATTTAAAACACTGTAATTATTCCATATTACAATAGTGTAATTTAATTATACTTCATCAAAATGCATATAAAATTAACAATTAGATTTAAGCTAAATGCTAAAATAACCACAGAAACTGTTCAGTATTGTACAATTCTTTCAGTGACTCATGCAGTACTGTAGAATTGTATGGACCTCATTATTTCCCCCCCCCCTTTTCCCCTTTATTCTTCATTATTTTTCTTCCCTATGCATCTTCAGCACTATTTTCTATAGCAAATTATTCTTTCTAGAAAACACTTACAGTATATTTCTTAAGTCATCTAGGAATTAAAAACAATGATTAAACTGTCAGTTCTTTAATATGATTGCAAAGACTATAGGTCCGTGATGGCGAACCTATGGCACACGTGCCAGAGGTGGCACGCAGAGCCCTCTCTGTGGGTATGCGCACCATCACCAGCTGCTCTTCTGGTTTCCGGCACACGCTGGCCAGCTGGTCTTCGCATGCGCCAGAGCTCCGGAAACCCGAAGACCAGCTGGCCAGTGCGCATGCGTGTGTCGGCTAGCTGGTCTTTGGGTTTCCGGCGCTCCGCACGCGCACTCCTGTTTGGGCACTCGGTTCTTACAACTGTACATCTAGCGATCAAAATTACTATGACACTGAAAAAAGTGACCAGTCCTTGCACTTATGACTGTCGCAGCATTCCCATAGTCACATGATCACAATTCAGGTACCTGGCAACCAGCAGTAATTTACAATAATTGCAGCATTCTGGGGTCATATGATCACCATTTGCAATTTTCCCAGCCAGCTTCCAACAAAGTCAATTGAAGAAGCCAGATTTCCTTAAAGGCTGATTGAGTCACTTAACAACTGCGGTTATTTGCTTAACAACTGTGCCAAAAAAGATCATTAAACTGGGCGCGACTCACTTGACTGCCTTGCTTGCAACAGAAATTCTGGTCCCAATTGTGGTTGTAAATTGAAAACTACCTTTACAAAATTCCTGTGTCCATGCACAGAGCTCATAAAGTAGGTTCATTAATGGCTTTATATACATATTAGAAAGCATGAAAGCATACTGTATGGAATTCTGTGGGACATTACAGGTTCAGTTACCACAGGGTAATGCACAAGCTCCAAATTACTTTTGAAACCAAATTTGCAAATAAAACTGAATCCTCATGACTTTCAGTCCTAATCCACACAACTGGGTTAATAGGATATTATAGTCATTGGTACTTAAAGCTGCCAAAAAGTTACAAAAAAAAAACCCAAACTTTATTTATTTATTTGGATCCCTTTATTATTTTTACAGTAATTCAAGGTGGTGAATATATACAACACATCTTCCTCCTCCTATTTTCTCCACAACAACATTGGGGGGTGATTTGGGCTTAGACTGGCACCCACCTGGCTTTTGTGGCTAAGGCGAGAGTAGAACTCAGTCTCCCACTTTTTAGCTGGGTGATTTAACCACTATACCAAACTGGCTTTCATCATAACACCCAATTTTTCTTTGAATACAGATCTTTATATTAAGTTTTGTTTTGTGCAGAACTTAAACCTAATACATACTATAGAGTTTTGATCAGATTTGTTTCAGATTGAAATTCTCCACTTATTTAGAATTTCATTTTAGAATTTAGAATTTCAAGCAAGTACAACCAAAAGCCAAGAATTGGGACAATGTAGTTAAAAAACTGGTTTTCAAGTTTTTACAGTTTACTTCTGGTAAAGATAATGTTTTATTCAAGAATACCTGGAACTGGATTATCATCATTTGGTTGCTATACTTAGGCTAAAAACAGAAAATTCATAGTTGGTTGATAGTTGTTATTAACGTTTAGGTCCAATGAAGCTTTTCTCCAAAATGTCTCACAAATTTCTACTTCACTACGTTGTTGTTTTTTCTTTTCGACACTGATAACCTTCTGGACCCATTCAGCCATCCCTTGCAGAATGATTAGAAATAATCAAGATAGGCATAGGTTAAGAGTATAGGTGGATAGTTGGAGCTCTTCAAGCACCTTTTCCATACACTCAGACTACAAAACACATCTTTCAAAACTGGAAATGTATAGTACTCCCACTATCTTCCAAAAAGCCTGAGAAACATTTTTAATATTCTACAACATTTTCTTTCCTTAGACTATATAAAGATTTACCTGCAGCACCATTCAATGCGACCTTCTCCTTCACAAGTTTTAGCCCAGTGATTATCTGCCAAGTTTTTCATTGCCTCAGCATATTCACAGAGAGTTTCTTCATCCTCACAATGTTCACGCCATATTTTATCAAAGTCACCCACTAAACAAAAATACACACACATAATATGAAAGCAGCTATTAAAACTTCACTGTAAAAGAAATAAGGTAGACTACAGTATATTCCTATATATTTTCTACTTAACAAAACCCACTGTGTAATGTGATGTTATAAAATAACTGATCCATACAATTCTACTCCTTCTCAGGCTTACTTGAGGATATGAATATATCCATTAGGACATCAGCAACAAAAAGCTCTTTCCTGTGATGTTGTTCATGCCTGAAAAATTTTGTGCCATGATTTCTGAAGTGAAGAATTTTAAAAAATAGAAGTCATTCCTTCACGTTTCCTTCCCATACTTGGTAAAAGATTTGTAATTCCCTAATCAAAAACATTTACTTGATTTTTTTGTCTTAGCAGGCAAACTGCACATACCAAATTATTAACACAACAAACTATTACGCCAACCACCATTTTTTGAAACTTCTCATCACAGCGGCACAATTGACACTGAAGATTGTATATCAAGGGTGCAAAATCTCAGGCTCAGCTAAGGCACTATTGCTCAGGCCTGAGATAGGGAGCTTGTTATTTCAAGGCATTCACAAATAACTTGACATGGCAGACTGCCACAGCTCTATTTGGTCTTCACCTGCAACCAACCAAAATTGGCTGTCTTAACAAAGGACAAACATCACGAAGCAACTGGTTCTACTGAACAGTGTGTGTCTCTGTGTGTGAGAAAATCATCACACACACACGCACACACAGACACAGGGTGTCCACTTAAAGTATTATTTAGATTTTTCTCTATTTCCCCAGTGAGGTCCATGTAGCATTCAAAAGAATAAAACAAAACATTATTTAAAAAGTTAAGCATGGAAATTAAAGTTCATTAAAAAAATCTAAGAAGCTGAAGCAATTGTTCAGTACAAACAGCCAACTAAATAGGCATGTCTTCAGCTATTGATTAAAAGAACAGTGTGGAGACATAGGAACAAGTTTTATAGTTGGGAATTGCCACCTTGAAGACCCTTATCATCACCCTGTGAATTGAACCCTTTAGTGAAAAGAAAAATTGGGCCTCTCTACTTGATTTTAATGCAGGAGTTGGGTGATATTGGGAGATAAATTTTTAAAAAGTATTTGACTCTTCAAATATTTAAAGCAGGGGTCCTCAACCCCTGGTCCACAGCCTGCCAGGAACCAGGCCGTGCAAGTGAGTGAACCCCCATCCACACACGCATAGGATCCAGGCAGTGCATGAAACCATACCCAACCCGGTTTGTGGAAAAACCATCCTCCACGGAAGCAGCCTCTGGTGCCCAAAAGGTTGGGGGCCGCTGATTGTAGATGACAATTAATAACTTGAATTAAGCCTGGTGCTGCAAAAGCAGTAAAGGCAGTTTAATTCCCGGGCCTCAGAACTACCTATTCATAGTGTTTCGTATGAATTCAGCTTCAGTTTCCTGGCTGCACCCACTTTCCTGGTCTTCAGACAGCTGTTATATACCTGCACAATCTCCCCTGATTAAGATGGGAAGAGGAGAGAAGAATACCGATATCAAATATCTGAACTACCACACCAAAGTGGCTTTATGGAAATACTGAAGGAAGAAAAAAAAACCTTGTGAGGTTGTCACTAAGCACAATGAAGCCAAATAGAAATCAATAATTGTCATTCTTGTGACCCTACAGTTTTAAAAAACATAGCCATGTTAGACTGTCCCTGCTAGATCTTAACAGTCATACTGGGCAAACTGTTAGATAAAAGGTAGCTTGCTTATCCTCCCTAGCAATAACAATCTGGCCACAATAACAAATTAATTAGTTCGTGCTCACATAAATTTATGTGCAACAATTATGTGGGCCAATTTAGAGCAGATTTTATCTTCAAAATTTGTTACAGTAGAGTGCTAAATGATATACTGAATCTGCCTCAGGACTAACTTTGAACAGCAACCTACCACCCAAGGAAGTTGTGCTGGGTTCTTTTCTGAAGATGTAATGATGGCAGAGAAATAATCAATAATATATAATTCCTATTAATAATAAATAATAAATAATTCCTAACCAACCTAGCTGACAACTTTGTTGTCCAAAAGGTAGAGGAGGGAACTAGAGGGACAGCCATACTGGATTGAATTCTTACAAACAGAGAAGAAGTGAAAGAGGGAGTTGAAACCGGCAAGGAAGTAACAGGCAACAGAGAGAAAACAGAGCTGCATAACTCATTCTTTGCATTGGTCTTCACGCAAAAAGAAACTATAGCCCAACCTATCAAAAACATAACTGTAAAAGACAGACTAGAAATCAAAGTTAAAATAAGCAAAAAAAATGGTAAGAGAACACCTGTCTGATCTTGATGAATACAAATTACTGGGACCTGACGGATTACATCCCAGAGTTCTAAAGGAGCAGGCAGATGTCATCTCAAAACCACTGTATCACATCTTTCAAAAATCCTGGCGCACTGGGGAACTACCAGAGGACTGGAAAAGAGCTGATGTGGTTCCCATCTTCAAAAAAGGGGGAAAAAACAGACCCAGGAAACTACAGACCAATCAGCCTAACATCAATACCCGAGAAGATACTGGAAAAGATAGTAAAAAACCAGATCTGCCAACATCTAGAAACGAGTAAAGTAATAACTAGGAGTCAGCACACCTTTGTTAAAAACAGATCATGCCAAACCAATCTTATTTCATTCTTCAACATAGTGACTAAATTAGTAGACCAGCGAAATACTGTGGACATAATATACTTAGACTTCAGCAAGGCATTCGACAAAGTAGACCACAACCTACTTCTTGGTAAGCTAGAAAAAAGTGGGATAGATAACATCACCACCAGATGGATTCGTAACAGACTGGCAAACCATACTAAACGAGTAGTCCTTAATGTGTCTATGTCTACATGGAGGGAAGTAAGCAGTGGGGTACCACAAGGTTCCGTCTTAGGCCCAGTACTGTTCAAAATCTTCATAAATTACTTAGTTTAGGGAATAGAAGAGGAACTCATCAAATTTGCAGATGACACTAAGCTGGCAGGAATAGCTAGCATCCTAGAAGATAGGCTCAAGATACAGATGGATCTTTGACAGACTTGGACACTGGGCCCTATCTAACAAAATGAAATTCAATGTAGACTTAGGCAAGAAAAACCAAAAGTACACATATAGACTGGGTGAAACCAGGCTTAATAGCAGCAACTGTGAGAGGGATCTTGGAGTCTTAGTGGACAAGCTAAATATGAGCCAGCAGTGTGCAGCGGCAGCTAAAAAAGCCAATGCAATCCTGTTACATTAACAGAGGGATACAATCAAGATCAAGTGAGGTACTAATACCACTCTATAAAGCCTTAGTAAGACTACACCTAGAATACTGCATCCAGTTTTGGTCACCACACTATAAAAAAGATGTTGAGACTCTAGAAAAAGTGCAGAGAAGAGCATCCAGGATGATTAGAGGACTGGAGACTAAAACATATGAAGAACCATTACAGGAACTGGACATGGCTAGTCTAGTGAAGAGAAGGACCAGGGGAGACATGATAGCAGTGTTCCAATATTTGAGGGGCTGCCACAGAGAGGTAAGAGTCAAGCTATTTTCCAAAGCACCTGAAGGGCAGACAAGGAATAATGGATGGAAACTGATCAAGGAGAGATTCAACCTAGAAATAAGGAGAAATTTTTTGACAGTGAGAACAATCAACCAATGGAACAGCTTGCCTTTGGAAGTTGTGGGAGCTTCATCACTGGAGGCTTTCAAGAAGAGATTGGACTGCCATTTGTCAGAAATGGTGTAGGGTCTCCTGCTTGGGCGGGGGGTTGAACTAGATGACCTACAAGGTCCCTTCCAATTCTGTTAATCTGTAAATCACTTTTTGTTGCTATCACTGCAACTTAAAATATTCTGGCTTGTGCTTAGTCATAGTTATTACAGGCTTTGTTCTAGCAATCTAATGATTTTTGCTTTACTGCACACAGTTCTTCAGAACCAAAAGAGCATTCTAGGCTGTATGTAATTGGAGAGGTACTCAGGATCAATAGCATCAATGTCCATCCTCTACTCACTGTATCACTGTAAATCCAGTGCTGTGA
Source organism: Thermophis baileyi (assembly GCA_003457575.1). NCBI lineage: Eukaryota > Metazoa > Chordata > Lepidosauria > Squamata > Dipsadidae > Thermophis > Thermophis baileyi. The sequence continues at coordinate 1,832,781 of QLTV01000981.1, forward strand.
ACTACCAACCAAGTTATCTGAGAGTGTTAACTAAGTCCTCAGATTCCATCTGTCTCTAAGGGTAAATCATCTTAACTGGTCCCTGGACAGTTCAAATTGCAACAGTAATGACCTTTTCATGCAAACAGAGTGATGCTCATATTATGAATTAACCACTCATTTCTAATCTAATCCTATTCTCTTTACACTAATAATCCATGATTGTCATGACACAAGTAAATTAGTTGTCAACTTTAATGTTGATATGAAAGTTTGGAGAAAAACTCTACTAAATTTCTCCAAGACCATTTCAAGAACTGCCTTTGATAGGAAAGATGAGCAATAGAATTCCGAACCTCAGAAAGATGAGAGAGAGAATTCTGATAGATAAATACAATCCCTACTTCCCTTCCTTCTGGCATATGTTGGTCCTGTACCAAGTATGTGGCCCAGCAGAACTGGGTCAAGACTGCCTCCAATAGCCTGTTCTCATACCAGCAACATTTATGCAGAAAAGATATATACACAAAGGCTCTGTAACAATAACCCTTTTAAAACCTTGCTTGTCACTTTCATACTCCTTTTCCCCAGTGACGTTTCCTTTAAACTAAGAACTTCCAAGGGAGCACATTTTCTCACCAAGGACTTACTTCAAGTGATTTTTTTCTAGTATAGCCACTCTCTCTCCTCTGTACGAAACTGGAATTATTACCCATTGAATAGCTGAGAGAAAAGAGTATCCCTGACATCAAAGACAAAGTAGTGGAACATATGGATATCAGTGATAACCATACTAGTTAAGATAATTTAATGGTACAATTAGAATTAAAGACAATATGATTCTAATATAGGATTGTTCAAATGTTCAAAAGAGATACTTCACAAGATGCAAAGATAAATTAAACAACTGCCTTGAATCATGAAAGTGTGTCTTTTGCAAATCTCGGACAACTGTTTCAAAACTTGTCCTTGGCTCTGAGAGGGCATGTAAAGCCACTTCATAAAGGGCAGTGTCAGGACAAAACCTTTGTGAAGGATAAACTATATACTCTCTAAACTACTAACTTCAGCTCTGATGATTAATTTGTAATTGTGAACCTAATTGAAATGCTATAAAATTTAACATTCCAGAAAAGCAGGTAGGCCAGCATAAATATTCAATTCTATGGAACTTTTTTTCCACTTTAAAATGTTCCATTTTATAAAACTAATTAGTTTTAATTTGCAATTAAAACAAGGCAATTAATTAAAGCTATTTCAAATATCAATATACAAAATTAAATTAAAGAATTAAATATAAACTATTACAGGATAAAAGGAAACAAGGTGGATTTGGGTTGCCGGACTGGGAGATTTACCATCAAGCAGTATCAGCAGTGTGGATCAAGGACTGGATAACCCTGAGCAATAAAAGAATCTCAACTATTGAAGGACACGATCTACAAGTAGGCTGGCACAAGTACTTATGGAGTGAGGGTAACAAAATACACAATTACTTTCAGAGGCACCATATCAGAGGGACACTCATTGAGGACTGGAAAGAGATTAGAAGGAAAGGATATATCAACATGCCAAAATGGATAGCTCCGCTGGAAGCCACATCCTACCCCAACTTATTCAATTTGGACAAAAAAGTTACTTATAACCAATTATTAGATGAGCAAAATAACTTAAGAACAAGAGAAAATTTGGCATTGATGGGAATAGATTTGGATTGGTGGCCCTATTTGCAAATTCAAAACAAATATAAAAAGGACTTAGCCCAATTTGGTTTCCAAAATAAATACCAAGAATTAGACAAAAGTT
>QLTV01000981.1:1834720-1847248 GCA_003457575.1 Thermophis baileyi
AAAAGTAAAACATGTAATGTTTTCCCTGAGCATTCCATTTACGCCATACGTCATATAAATCCAGTTCTTTGACCATATTTGTGAATGTTATTGGTACGTGTCTCCTAATACTTTTCCTATTTATGCTTTTGTAATCCAATTTATTATCAACTATCGTGTTGAAATCCCCCAATACACAAATATTTTGCCAATCCTTTTCAATTATTTTTTAATGTAAATTGAAATAAAAGTTTTTTTGATTTTGATTAGGGTTAGGTTTAGGGTTTGTTCATTTTTCATTTATGTAAGTACAAAATGTTACACGAGTTTTGAGTGCACATAGACAACTGAAATAGTGATACTAATATATTGATAAATTGACATTAACATATTAGAAACATATAATATGCACATAAGATGTATGTAATATCTAAGATACGTTAGGCTGCTTTATGAAATTGGAATATGTCCTGTGATTTGTGGTGTTAGGTTTGTGTTTTTCTTTTTTTTTGTTTTTGTTTGTATATATGTGATTATGTACATATGTATATACACATTATATGTTTGTTCTTTTTTTAATACTTTTCAATAAAAATTACTTTTTAAAATATCAATATACAAATTCCTCAAAACCTGACTAAAATAGCAGTTTTAAATTGACTCCTAAATGTTAAGAAAACATTAAGAAGTAAATGCAGTACTTCAGCCTTGAGAGTACTAATAGAGTCTTTTTTCAAAAATTGAATACATCTACAAAGTAAATATGTCTGCAGTTAAGAAGCTATACTCACCTCCTCAGGTCACTAATGGGTTACAGAACTATATAATGAACTGAAATTTTCCATTCTCAGTTCTGCCTCAGCCTTGTAGAACTAAAAGTATTGTCAAAAAACAAGATGAGAGAACTTCTCTTTTTTGGTTTGTTTTAAGTTTTTTTTGCATTAGCATAGGGCTCCCAGATCTGATCTGCAAAAAGTCCAGGTGACTGCTAGATGACAACAAATAGATACAGAAAGCACAGTTGTTGCAGCCCTGATATGGTAGCCCTGCATTAGAATCTCAGGATCAGTAATAAATATCAGAGAGGCTTAGACCAGACTATATATAACAGGGTTGACTTTATAGCAAATACCTGTAAGAAAAATATTCTATGAAATTGTATAACCTCTACTTCCAAAGATGTGGTCCTAAAATAAGTATATCCAAAATTTACATAATTGTAGAATTACTGGATAGAAATGGCACGGAGCTTTTCTCATATAAGCCCTAACCCCCAAAATAACCCCTAATTAAGCCCCACCCACCATCTGGTTGTAGGAGGTGGAGCAAGGCGCATGCGTAAAAATCAAGCTAGGGCAGGGGTGGGGTGGAGCAGCCCCACACGCCCGCTTACTTTAGGACCGCCGCAGCCAGGCCTCCTACTCCCCAATACCTGTCACACTGCTGCCTGACTTGTCCGGCCTATTGTGGCTGGACACCACGGGGCACACTGCGCCAGTGCCACTGTTTGCGGCAGGACGCTGCGAGGCTCATTGCACCGGTGCCGCTGCTTGCGGCAGAACACCACGAGGCTCGTTGCACCGGTGCTGCCACTCACTGCAAGATGCCATATAGCTTGTCGTGCCGGTGCTGCTGCTCGCGCGTGCAATGACACGACACACCACGCAGCCTCTTGCTGCGAGCGACGGCACTGGTGTGACAAGCCACGTGGCGTGAGCGGCCACAGAAGTCAGGCAGTGGCGCAACAGGTGTCGGGGTGTGGGAGGCCTGGTTGCAGTGGTACTAAGGTAAGAGGGTAAGACATCCCCCGAAATAAGACCTGGTGTTTATTTTGGGGCCCAAAAGAAAATAAGACCGGGTCTTATTTTCGGGGAAACACGGGTACTTCTAAGGAAATGCTTTATAGTTACTTGAAGTTATAGTTATTGCTAATTTAAGCAATTAAATATTGTATTTAATAGTATACATGATTATTTATACCAAGCAATGTTTGTCAAACTTTCTGAAAATGTTCATAAAGCATGGGGAACATCAAATTAAATAAACCTCTCTCCCTATGTTTTCATTGAGTTCATGTTCTGAATGAGTAAAATAATAATTGTGTATGTAAATTTTGCACCAAAGCATATAATACAAAATTAAATATATAATTACCATTTAAGGCAGATGCTGAGGTAGCAAGCAGGCTCTGTTCTGGCAAACTAATCATTAATGAATATAGGGAGGAGAGGCTGAGGTGCCAAGCAGGCTGTCAGAAATCTCAAGTGTACAGCATTCAGCTGGTCAGAGCCTACTCACCACTACAGATCTGCCTCTATGCATGTAGCAAATCAGCTGGCCAGAACCCACTCACTGCCTGAGCCCTGCCTGTTCACATACACTGACAATCAGCTTGTTACTGATTATCAGCGAGGAAAGGGAAATGTTCAGGGATGGGGGTGGGGGGAGAGAGAGACTCTGGCCAGTGGATACAAGAAGGCTTTAAGCACTCCCTTTAGTGAATTTCCAGAGTTATTCAAAGGAAAACATAATGGGTAATACTTACACCACCCTAAGATTTATTTAATCTTGACCAACTCTGATTATATTTTACAACCTTCATTTAATCCACCAAATGCAAATAAGTTCTGAATACTTTAGTTCAACTAGTAATCAAAAGCCATCTTTAAAATTTAGATTTCTGCTCCTAACATGGGAAAGAAAAACAAAAAGCATCTTATTTTAGTATGAAATTCCAGAACTAGGATTTCTATTAGGGTTAATACTTCCCTTATATAATAAGGAACTAGTAGCAGAATTGTTAAATTGGTTTCAAGATCGAAGTCATATAATAATTCCTCCTTATAGGCCGAAACTATTGCATGTTTAATATTTACTCATATTTTAGCAAAGTAAAAACTAGTATATATTTCTGTGTAGAGCAGATACACACACACACACACACACACACACACACACACACACACACACAAACTTTTGCTGCTAAGGGTTTACATATAATTTAAGCTTAAACATGTTCTATTTGTGCCTATAGATAAATTATTTAATTGTAAACTCATTTTGGATTATGCTTACTGAATTAAATGAGGTTTAGTTTTGAGTAACCACGTAAAAGCCTCTACATTAATAATCAACCTAGCAGATTTACAACTAGTATAATAAATTATTAACAAGTACAAATCATGTCCACCCCAATATTATCTTTTCTCTTTTAAATCATGTAAGAAGCAAACAGTATAAAACAATGACAGGAGATAATAAATTAAGACTAAAACCACAAGGCCAATATATTTTAAATTGTGGGATTATTTTTCAGATACAACTGAATAAACCTCATCTAGGAAATCAGCTAAAATAAATAATGGTAAGTTATCTAATAATTAGTTGTTCAGGTAGCTTAAGAGATTTAGCTGATCTTCATCCTGACAAAGATTCCTATCACTGCAAATACACTGGCTATGATTGTTTCTAAAGGTTTCTTAAAATGTGAGTGATATTTGATGTAATCATGTACTTATTGCCAACCCTAGTGACTCTAAGCATTTGCAATTAAAACAAGACAATTAATTAAAGCTATTTAAAATATCAATATAAAAATTCCTCAAAACCTGACTAAAATAGTGGTTTTAAATTGGCTCCTAAACATTAAGGCCAGCCTCATTCAATGACAATTAATCCATAATATAAACCTAGAATCTGTAGCAGAAACCACAGGCTGTTCTAATACGTACCTTAAATTGGGCTCAAAAAGCAACTACTAACCAGTGCAATTGTTGAACTTCCTCCCCAGTTATGTATCACATTCTGAGCCAATGGCAGTGTGTTTTCAAGGGCTGTCCCATGAAAAACAAATGCAGTAATTCAGCCTTGAGACTACCAATAGTCTGGTGGCCATTGGGTGGCCATTGGTGAAGAGTTTTATTAAAGACTACTTTAGAAATTATGAGAAACTTCATTTTTATAGTATCTGTTCAAGGTAATAATAGGTATTACAATATTCTTTTGTTTTGCTTTCAAGATTATCCTAATTTGTCAGTTAAATCACTATTATTTCAAGTGCTCAGGCTGAAATACTCTGAGATAAAGAATAAAACTGAACTGTACAAGAGTTTGTTCCACCACTCCATACAATTCTGGGATAAATGGCTGTTTTTATAACAAATTTTAGTCAAACTTACAGGATAGGTGTTACTCTCAATTCTATTGACAGCTAAGATAAACCAAAGATGATTGTCACAATGAAATCTGAACCCCTATCTTGAACCCTAATCTTATATACATGTATTTTTGAAACCCAATAATCTTATATACATGCTCTTGAATCAAGTTTTTATATTCCGAGCAAATCTCTTTCCAGATCTTTGCATCATTGCTTCTTTTCAGAAAGAGTACCAGCACTCTGATTTTGCCACCCCTAAAAGAACCTCCTACTAAAATTAGCCAAGTAGTTCTTTTAAAAAGGTTCACCAATTGCGGTTAATGCCACTCTTTACAAAAAAAAGGAAAGAAACGTGTGCTTTAGAGTAAGGCACTTCATAGAACGAAAATCACTTAACATTGAAATGTGAAGCCCTTCTGCTAAATTCTGAACGACCCAAATCCAATGATTGGTTTTCCGGAAATTCTCAACTATATACCATCCTCCTTGCCTTCAAAGCTAATGGAGTTGTTTTTCTTTTACCGTTTTCCACATTACATGAGAGGAGGCGCAGCCCCCTTCCTCCCCCGCACAGGCTGAGGGCCCACCGTCCTCCTCCTTTGCCTAGCCTTCAGTCCCAGGACCGAGAGAAGAAAGGTGGGCGGTGCCCAGGCCTAAATCCCTTCCAAAGCGATGGGGAGCCAAGACGAGAGGGCGAACCCGGCCCTGAATTCCGTTCTTCCTCATCCCACGGTGAAGATCCGCTCTCTGCGGAGTGAGGGGGCGAGTTAAAACCCGAACCTTATTACCTTCCCGGTATTTCTTGCGCAGGCGCCGATGAACGCTCTTCACTACCCCGGAGAGCTTCTCCTGCTGCAGTTTCCGCTCTTGTTCTCGGGGCTGAGGCAGAAACAGGATAGGAGTCCCGCACTCAACCTCCATGGTGCTAGAACTGGCGCTCCGCAACCTCTCTCCTTCCGTTTCCCCAGAGGGGGGCGGCGGCCGCGGTCTCTATGACACGGCCGGCAGGGTAGGTTTGCGAATAGGAAGGGTCATGTGATCATCTGGGTTCCCGATGCCTGTTGGGAAGTGTAGTCTTCACGCCTGAAAGCCTTTTGCTGCTTTTGCCTTTTTGAGTCTAAGTTTCAGAGTGGACCAGCTGTATCCAAGGGTCATAGAGCCTTTTAAGATTAACGCTTTTCATTGCAAGGTCCTAAGCTACGGCTCACTTCACAGACACTGGAAGCATCTGCCTTATAAATTAAAGCAATCATACATCTTATTTCAGAAAAGTGTCTTTAGATTTAATGTAATCATCTGTGTTATCGTTTTTTGTTCTAGAATTTTCCTTTGTAAAGCAAAGCTTTTTAACCTCTGTCCCTTTTTCAGGTTTATCTTTTATTTTTTCCAATAAAATATGGTCACTGCTTATAATAGCTGATAAAAGCATTTCTGCATCTTAAAAGGTGCTATCTGACTGATTCTTGGTGACCCTAGACCAGCGTTTCTCAACTTCAGTTGAAGTCCATGCATTTTAAAGTGGCCAAGATTGAGAAACACTGCCCTAGGCTAACACAAATTTGGGAAGAAATTTTTGAAGAAGGAAGCATTAATACCAGGCTTTTATTTGAATGCAAAGAAGCCTATTGGTGCAATAAATAGAAAGACTAATCTGAAAATCTCAGTCTTCCTTCTTTGCTTCTTCAGTAGAAGTTATTCAATAAAATGGAGGGTTTTATTGATTGGAAGGATTAATTCTGAAAATACAGGAAGATCTGCAAAATTATAGATGGATACAACAGCCCCTTTAGTCCCTCACCCCCCCCTCTTTTTTGCACACTGGGTATCACACATACTAAAACTAGATATGCATACTTGTTCACAAAAGCCCACAGATGATGTTTGCTTCGCTCTCAGTTGCAATACAGAAAGATGATTACAGAAAGAGCAATCGTTGAACACTTAATTGCTCTTAAACAGGTGGTACTGTGGGAAGTGTACCCCAGGGGGACAGTGCCAGAGACCTCATAGCACCAGAAGCCTCAGAAAACAGTGCCAAGAGACTCAAGCCAGCCCTCCCCCCTTTAAAAAAACCAAGAAGCACAAGCTGAAAGAAAAACACAAGGCAGCCCTGCTAACAGAGCTGACAATAGAAATACTTAAGTAGAGCCATTAAGATAAGGGGAATCTGGCTAAAAATAACTCACCTGGAACTCCCCTTTTCCTCTTTCCTGGCAGAATAAACCCCCAGGATAGGAAAGACAAAGCCCGGGAACAGGATTAAACCATTAAGGCAGGAAGACAGAATTCAGAGCAATCACCTTAACTAAAGGCACATAAAAAATCTCATCAAATCACACCAACTTCAAAGGGAAGATGGGTATAAAATCCATACACTTATCAGGCCACCTTGCTTGCAACCCAGGAACACTTGAGCTGGGTCACTACTCTTCTTGCCTTCCTGAATTAAAAGATCCCTTTTCTGGCAGCTGCTTCCATGTCTATTTTTTCTCAGCATCGGTGACTGCTTCCCAGCTGGGAACGAACCAGGGAAATTTCTTCCAACAGTACGATAGTAAGATTCAGATTCACTTTCTTAGCAGGTAAGCAGACATTGCAGAACACACTGAATATAATTACTTTTAAATAGTTCTGCAAAAAATTTTTTTTCATTCAGTCACTGACTGAACTGCCTGCAATTTTTCTGACAAGATTTTTTTTTAAGAAATGGTTTGCCATTGCTTCTTTCCTAGGGTTAGGGTTAGTTAGGAACTCAGTCTCCTGGTTTCTAGCCTGATACCTTAAGCATTCCATCAAAATAGCTCTGACCACACAAATACATAGCATTTAAATTAACACAGTAACTCATGACTAAATTAGCCAGAGGTAAGAACTGCATGCTATACGCAGGGAGATCATACATTGCCTTCCTGATCAATATAAAACAAAGACCCAATAACACAAAGTATTGGTGGCTAAAGTGGGGATATCATTCTCTCTCTGAGAATGGGAATTCTGTCCAGCTAGCCAAATATTTTGTTGTTTCTATATTATTCAATTTTTTCAATGACAATAATTGCACCAATAATGCTTCTTTAATTTTTACCATAAACTATTATGAAAGATAATGCTGGGAAAGATTGAGGGCAATAGAAGAAGGGGACGACAGAGAATGAGGTGGCTGGATGGAGTCACTGAAGCAGTAGGCATGAGCTTAAATGGACTCCAGAGGATGGTAGAGAACAGGAAGGCCTGGAGGAACATTGTCCATGGGGTCACGATGGGTCGGACACGACTTCGCAACTAACAACAACAACAACATTATGAAAGCAAAAATAAGGTTGAAAAAAATGTATGTTCATACATTGCTATTGCTGCTATTTCAATTGTCTGGCCCTGTCATCCTGTTGTATTGGTAAAGCACAGCATAGCTTCTTTCTAAGAAACAATGCTAAGTACACTTAGTTATGCAACAACTCTCTTAAATGTGACAGCTGAGCCAAATGACTTATTTATCTATTTGGTGGGCTGGTCCTGAAAACAACTATTTAGATGTTTTCTAAATAGTGGATTTTAAGTGGATGGGAAAGGCTGGCAAGTGGTATGCAAACATTCTACTAAAAAAAACCCTTCTAGAAGTAATTTTGTTACATCTAACCTTTTCTGGTTTGTATTTTTATCACCCTTAATTTGTTACTTATATCTGAAAGACAAGACTTAGAGTAAATTGACTCATTTTAAAAAGGAGATAATCTCTACCCAATGGCAAATTTGAACTGTTGAAAAAGTGCCATGATATAGTTATCAGAGTGAATGTGGCCAGTCACATACTCCTTTTTAATTCAGTATCACTTCAAATTCTTTCTTGTCTCACTCATACATCCTTATTTATGTAAGGAAGTATGATCAGTGTGGGAAGCCCCCCCCCCTAGAAGAATGAATATTTTGAGGAATATTAAAAAAGGAGAATATTATATTTCCCTAAATGAGAAATGGAGAAACATGTTTTTTTAGAGGCAGGAAGCAGACTCACTCTTTCTTAATACCCCCCAGCAGATATTTTGTGCCCATTAAGAAAGACAGGGCCAGCCTATCTACAATACAAAAGACCTTCAGCTCCAGGGTGATGGGATTAAGAAGAACAGAACATGATCCTTCAAGACATAATAGGATTAACCCACTACCATTTAGCAGAAGATACAGAGCTCACTACATTGCACAATCTCCTAAGGGTATTTCAGACATTGCATAACCCCCAGAGCAGTCCAAACTCAGAGGAACACCTAGGATTTCCATTTCCTCTTTTGCCTATAGAGCCAGCCATGACCCCCACATGACCTCTACATCACCCCCATAGGAATCTGACAACAGCCAATAGAATATTAAAGGACATGCTCTTGCACAGAAACAGGAAGTTCAAATACAAAGCCCAAAAGAAGGTATAAAAGCCACCCACTCTCAACTCCATTTTGTCAGCTGCACCAGAACCATAAATGCTGGTGGTTCTGTTCATCATTAAACCAACTTTCCAATCAGCCTCCATGTTTCCAGTGCCTTTCTCCCAGCTTGGAACTGAACCAGATGGATATTTCTTCCAACACCAGGTACTTACTATAAAGGAGGTGGCTCTATAAGAAACCATAGTTGGCCCTGGTTGTGGGTCCATCTGTTATTGTATTCTAGTGTAAGGGTCTGCCTTTCCTCTCTGTTCAAGAAAGTAGAACTCTTGAAACAATTAGCATTTCAAAAGGAACCTTTTATTGAAGGAAAGAGATAGCAAGACAAAGGAAGCAGGATCTGAGGATTCCCATGCAATTCTGCTAGGTTAAAGCAGTTAGAAACCCCTCCCCTCAGTCCAGTATTGAATAAGCCAATCCACAGGTGCGAAGTTGTTTTGAGAATCGCAGGCTGAGAAGGTGATAAGAAGCTATTCTTAGATGTCTCTTGCTGGAGGCTCCGGAGCTGAGGCAAAACAGATGGCCCTCCCCCCTTACATTCCCAAGAAGATAAATCAAAGTACAGGATAGATAGGCACCAGGAAAAAGGCTATAAACTAAAGAATGCACCCAGGCCTCCTCCCCACCAGAATGGCTGCATTCTGATAGGGATCTATGGGACCTGACATACAGCCTCCCTAGGAATAGGAGAAATCCACCTGGAAAAAAACACAAAGAGAAAACAGAGCAATGAGTTATTTGGGTTTATCAGGGTATTGTGCATGGAATCTTCTCAGTAGTTTTGGGGCTCTAACATGTTTCTTAGCTACTCACTCATTCTGAGGGGGGGGGGGGAGTCCGCGGGGGGGGGGTAAGTGTTTCCAAGCAACTAGGTGTTGCGTGAATCCAGAATTTCCTTAATTTCAAAGTGTTGCTTACCCTCAATCATGATAGGTGGAGGTGGGATGTGTGTTGGTGGTCTGAGTGGGGAGGTAATTTCAGGTTTCAATAGGCTGCAATGAAATATGGGGTGTACTTGCCTGAGGGTTTTAGGCAGGAGTAATTCAACTGTCACCAGGTTTATGACTCTGGTGATAGGAAAAGATCCTATGAATTTTGGTCCCAATTTTTTTGAGGGTTGTAAGGATTGTAGGAACTTGGTGGATAAGTACACCCTATCCCCTACTTTAAATGGCTTGGGCTGCATCCTTTTTTTTTTATCAGCTTGTGATTTAAAGGCAGCTCTAGCATCTCTTAGAGCTTTTCTTACCACTGGCCAGGTGTTTTGTAGTTGATGTATCCAGTTCTTAAGGGAGGGTATGGTTGGTTCCTCTACTGGTAGCTCTGGCGTTGGGTTAAACTCTTGGCCTGTGGCAACTCTAAAGGGGGTGAAACCAGTACTGGAATGCACTGAGTTGTTGTAAGCGACCTCTGCAAAAGACAGGAAGTCGGTCCAGTTATCTTGTTGGTAGTTGATAAAACATCTTAAATACTGCTCTTGAACTCTGTTAGTTCTCTCCATTCCTCCATTAGTTCGAGGATGGTGACTAGAACTTAGGCCCTGATCGGTACCTAGAAGGCTTAGGAATGCTCTCCAGAACTTTGATGTGAATTGGACCCCCCCAATCGGATATGATCCTTTGGGGGGCACCATGCAACCAGTATATGTGATGTAGAAACATTTTGGCAAGGGTTTTGGCAGTGGGGATCTTTTGGCAGGGAATAAAGTGGACCTGCTTGGAAAACAGATCTGTTACGACCCAAATAACGGTGTTCCCCCCACTTTCTGGTAGCTCTACAATAAAATCCATAAAGATCTCTTTCCATGGTGCTGATGGCTCTGCTACAGTTTGCAATAGCCCTGGGGTTTTCCCCTGCCTTCTTTTTGCAACTGCACAGACAGGGCAGCTAGCCACATAGCTTTCTATATCTTTTTTTAGGGAAAGCCACCAGAACTGCCTCTTAATTAAGTGCAGTGTTTTGTCTCATTCTCATTCTATTCTGAATCACTCTGTTTCTCCAAATTTAAACTTTTACAATAGTTGTTTGTTCACTGTAAAGATTCCTTAGAAAAATAATCAAATATTGGGGCATACCCGTTTAATATGTTCCATGTTGTAGCAAATGTCATGCTGTGATCATCAAAACAATGTGTTTTTTCATGTATTCTTTACTCCCTTTCCATTATTTTTCTCAGTGAGGCCCTAGCTCTGGTTGAAGTGAGTGAGGAGTAAAAATGATGGTACACATGGCCTTGTTAATCAAGCCCTCAGGGTTAGCACGTTGTGCAAACATATGCACACTAAACTTTCCACAATCTCTAAAAGTGGCAAGGAACAAATAATGCATGAAGCTGTGGTTGCCATGCCAGGGGGGAGGTGGGTTGGGTTGCCATGATAGGGAAGACGGGTTTTAATACTTTGCAAGTAGAGGATGTTGTTCTCAAAATAGGTCCTAGCCTGGCACCAAAGCCAATAAAGCCACCAGACACGAGGAATGGCATTTTCAGTTTCTTTTATTGGAGTACTCCAGCAAAAGGGTCTCAACAGCTAAAGAAGTCAAGACCTCAAATAATGCACAAATACAAATTTTATAAAGTTATAATTAAGGAAGTTACCCTAAGAATCAATCATTGGTTCCTTGACACATGTTTCTTTTGATTGGTTTCTTCTACTTTACTCTCCTTCTTCATACATCACGTTTATGTTAACAAGCTTTCTTATCAAAAGAGGTGTGTCTTTTATTATTATAATAAGCTAGAGGTTACCAAAGTTTATAAATCTATGTGCCTTAGCTAGCATCCTTCTAGCATGTCCTTCTAACTTCTAACTTTCTTGTTATTAGGCATTAATGTCCCACCATTGTTACACTCATTGCAGCTGCAACTTTCTGCCTTTTCTTTAACAAGTTTTCCTAATTCCAACCTGAGACCATCATTTCCCCCTTTGATTCTTTTAAAGTTTTAATCAGTCATCTTCATCCTTGGCAGAACTTTCATATTGTAACCATTTTTGCCTTGCATACTCTGATAAAGTGGGGTCTCCCTACGAAAAGGGGGAACCAGGAAAATGTCTTAATTTACTTTTATAGTTAGCCCAACAAAGAACTTCAGAGCAGAAGTTCATTGGTTTAGAAATAGTCATCTGTCCAATTACATCACAAGAATTGAAGCATCCAATAATATGTGATAATAGCCATAGAAAAGAACATTGTTTGCAAAGGAAAAACATCTCAACACTTCCCAAAGTTGGCTTGACAGAAAGTTCGGAATACAAACTTCTATCCAATCATTTGGTTCTTTTAAACAGCAGCTGTAGACCTAAGTCAGGGATCTTCAAACTACGGCCCGTGGGCTGGATACGGCCCGCCAATGCAAAGTATCTGGCCCGCGGAGTGGTGGGATTAAGCCCCGTCCCTTGCCCCACCCCTCACCATCGGCCTTATCTTCCAGTGAGCATCCACTCCAGCCGCACTTCTTTCACCGGTTGAGCTGCACTTCTGATCACACAGCTGCTGCCAAAGGTAAGGCCAGACCGAACGGTGCGGGGAGGGCCAGCTGAGGGGTGATCTCGCCGGTGCAGCCACGTGATCCAGGGCCGGTGTTTGAGTAGGGGAGGGGCTGCTGCTGCCTTGAAAAGCAGCTCTGGGTTTGTAAAGTACTGCTTTAAATTAAAAGTCTTTGAAAACACTTTAAAAAACAGCCTTTCAGCCTAACAGCCTAACCCCCATTTGCTCTTCTAGAAGACTTTTCTTTCCTGACAGAGAGATGAGAGAGAAAGAGAATGGAATGGATTGGAATTCAGCAAGGTTTCTCTTCCCCACCCGCATTTGCTCTTCTAGCACACTTTTCTTTAGAGCAGTGGTTCCCAAAGTGGTCTTTGAACGTACCTGAGAGCTAAACTTTAGTTGTACTTAAAATCTTAATTTCTCCAGAGTGGCTCAAATAGTGGAAAGGAGATATAGAGCAAATAAAAC
>QLTV01000981.1:1852478-1876826 GCA_003457575.1 Thermophis baileyi
CTTTCTTTCTTTTTCTTTCTTTCTTTCTTTCTTTCTTTCTTTCTTTCTTTCTTTCTTTCTTTCTTTCTTTCTTTCTTTCCTCCCTTCCTTTTTTCCTTCTTTCTCTTTTTTCTTTCTTTCTTTCTTTCTCTTTCTTTGTCTCTTTCTTTCTTGTCTCTCTCTCTCCCCCTTCCTTCCTCGTTTTCTTGCTTTCTTTCTCTTTCTTGCTCTGTGTGTCTGTCTTTCTTACTCCTTCTTTCTTTGTGTCTTTCTTTCTTTCTTTCTTTCTTTACTCTCCTCTCTCTCTCTTATTAATTTTGAAACATATCAAATAGAAGTCAAAACAAATGTCCTGTGATGAGGAGAATTAGTTCTTAGTCCTTCTGATCATCAGTCTTATTCACTTGACTAACAAAGATATTCCATGTGCAGAGCATTACTCAACATTAATTTGGGTGCTGTCACTGAGGTAGGATCCTGTCCCAGGTTGCAGACTAGTATATTATTTCCTACAGCCAATTAAAATCTGAAGTGTTTTTCCTGGCCTATGAGTCAGTTTTTCATTACTTACTTGCAGCTGCTACAAAGAATCAAGAGGTGCTTTAAGAGAGCTGAAAATCTTGCCCAACAGCAGCCAGATGGGCATGAAAACTTCTTCCTCTATTTCTGGTTTTAAAAAGCAATGAAGCTCACTAGAAACATCCATCATATTGAGCTAAAGAACTGAGTCTGCCTAGTCCATACATAAACGGTGGCATTTATACAATATATAGCCCCATTTCTTATTTCTCAAAATCATATCTCATGTTGATGAGCAAATGGATGGCCATAATAATTACTCTGAGTTTCATAGGGCCTCTAGGAAGAGAAGAAACATACCTTTTTACCTCAGAAGTGACCAATACCATAGTGGCAGTGGGGCGTCCCAGAACTCCTGGGGAGTTTTCCTGATCAGTGGCATCAGCGGTGGCAGCGGGGCGGGGAGTTTTCCTGCTTGGCTTTTACCGGTGGGTGGCGGTGGGGGGGGGGAGAAGCCCGCCACCGCCTGGAGCTCGCTTTTCACACACACACCCCACCGCCCATAGCCGTGCAGGGAAACTTCCCGGGAGTTCCTGGATGCTCTGAACTCTGGAGTTTTTTCCTTTTGCTGGTGGTGTGTGTGTGTGTGAAAAGCGAGCTCCAGGCAGTGGCAGGTGGTGCTGCCCGGCCTCTCGGACTGCCGCCCACCACCGCCTGGAGCTCGCTTTTCACCCCCCCTGCCGCCCAAAGCCATGCAGGAAACTTCCCGGGAGTTCCTGGATGCCCCACCGCTGCCCCTCTCGGCCCCAGCGCAGCAGCTCCGTTTCCCATCATGGATCGCGGGACCTGACCTTGGAAGGTAAGCGGGTGTGGGGGACTGGCAGGAAGGCCGCGTGGAAGGCAGGCAAGCATGGCATGGCTGCGAGGAAGGCTGCTAGCTCCCTTCCCCATGGCTGGGTGGCCCTGACATGCTTCCCTGCCTTCGATCCTGATGGGAGCTCCAGCCGCAGTGGTGGCAGAAGGAAAGTTCCAGAGCAGCGGCAGCGGCGCTCTGGGAGGGCGGCCCTCAGGGCCCTGGGAAAGTGCACAGTAAGGAGTTGCCGCTTTGGGTCCTCCCAGTCTGGAAAATGCTGTGGTAGAAACTATCGAGAGCGCCGGTGGGCTTCTCCATCTACGTGAGCCCAGGGAGTGCCTCAGCCAGTGCCGGCCTCGCATACACCGCGAAGCCCGCTGGCACTCTCGGTAGTTTCTTGCCCCCCCCCTACTGTCCATGCCCCATGAAGTTACTTACCTTTAGGCAGCCGCAGGAGGAGGCAGCAGTAACGCAGGCAGGCCGGGAAGTCAGCAAGTGCCGATGCGAGGCGGGGCGATCGGCGAGCCAGCGAGTCAGTGAGCGGTGGGTGGGTAGGCAGGCGGGGCAAGCATGGTGCGGACGGGCGGGGCGAGCGAGCAAGCAGCGACCGGGCGCGCGGGGGGGGAGCGAGCGGAACCGGCGTGGGGGGAGTGAACGGAACTGGCTCGGGGGCGTGGTCAGGCTCTAGTTACTCCCGGTTCGGCAAACCCATCCCTATTTTTACTACCGGTTCTATAGAACCGGTCCGAATAGGCAGGAACCCACCTCTGCTTCTTGCTCAAATAAGACTTCCTCTATCAATACAATTATCACTATTGCCTCCTCCCCACCTTCTGAGTTAAACACTAAATACTTGCCTACTTCTTCCAAGTGCCTTATTGCAAAACTGACTTTCCTTAAACTTTTTGTAAGTAGATTCCACTCACTGGGAGATGGGCATCACAGATGATTTTTTTAACTTGTATTGCAATGACCAGAACAGAAAAGAAAATATCTCTTTCCTTTTTTTTTTAAGTGAGGGGAAAGCATATATCAAATGTCTTGGTCTACCCCCCTTTCTCAGGCAAAAGCTCAATGTTTGAACTAAGCAGGAAAAAAACAGTTAAAAGGAATAGAAAAACTGCACCCCCCTCTTTCCTGCTTCTCTTGCTCTTCCAAGGCAGAAAGTCCTTGAGTAAAAGAAAGAAAAGTAACTACCAGCGAAAGAGAAGAGAGGAAAAAATGTTTAAAAGATTACAGAGAAATCTCACACATACCAGATAAAATCTAGATATGATAAAGATGTAAAACTGCAAGGGTTTTATAATGAATTAACAGAATTAGATAAAATCTTAACAGGAGTAGATGAGAAATTAATAAAGAAACTATATAATTATATCCTGGGCATAAACCTAGTGGAAGAGCAAGTTAAAGAAATGATAGTATGGGCCAAAAATTTTGGCCATACGATTAAACTAGACAAATGGCAGAAATTATGGGAGATAAATTCAACTGCGTATAAAGAAAATTTGTATAAGATGTTTTACAGCGAGTTATCTCCAGCGAGACTGGCAAGGATGTTTAAAGACAGATCAGCAAAATGCTGGAAGTGTCACCAACTACCGGGATCATACTATCATATGTGGTGGACTTGTGCACAAGCTAAAATGTATTGGACTAAAATCAAGGCGTGGTTAGAAGAGATGACGCAGCAACGTATGGAATTGAAACCAGAAATATTTTTGCTAGGAATATTGCTAGAAAATTATAGAAAAGCGGATAGGTATTTGATGATACACGTGTTAACTGCAGCTAGAACTGTATATGCTCAACACTGGAAAAATGGAGAGTTACTTGAAGAAGAAAAAGTGATAAGGAAAATATTAGAATGTGCAGAAATGAATAGATTAACATTAGCAATTAGAGATAAAGAACAAACTGGATATTATATGACATGGGAGCTATTTTATGGATGGCTGGAGAACAAAAACAGAAGCTAGAAATAAATGGAGATTAGTGAAAAAAAGAAAGAAATCTCACACACATCTTTTTTCTACTCAGCATTCTTTTAATAAAATAGTTGTCTCTCTTTCTCTCCCTCTCTCTTCAGTAAATCACTTGCATATTGCCATGAATTTCTCTTCCACATCTTCCATGGGACCTTTCTCATTTCTTTTTCCCATTTCCTTGTAAACATTTGCTATTGCCCTTCCACTTCGCAATAAAAACTGCAACTTACTGTTTCTTTGTAAGAAAGGGAATCAAAATAACTAGTCCTTTTCACTGTCTGAGGGTTGGGGGTCAACACACACAGGCATTTAAACTGTTTAACACCAAACAGGTGTTAGGGGCGTGCATAAGCGCACCAGCGTGCCTACCGTCCCTGTCCTACTGTCCTATTGTCTTCATCTATCTGTATTCACTTTGATTATGTTTATGATTATACCTATACCTGCTCTCTTGTACATGTTTGACAAATAAATAAATAAATAAATAAATAAAAATATTCACACATTTGTCCTCCATTCAAACTGCTTGCATAAACAATTCCACATACAATGTTTCATTTCATGCTTTCTCCAGATAAGCCAATCATTATTATTGTTTCAGGTAGCTTTTCACAAGCCAATGAGCTCCATTTTTCCAAATCTCTTTTTTAAAAAATAAGGCCTTTTTGTTTATTTTTATTAGAGGGTCTTGCCCCCACTCCCAAGTCTTGGAAATAATGTAGCAGAGAAACACATAGATACTACCTCCACACTCCTCTAACAGAAATGGATTATTAACAAGTTTCACAAATAAACCCAAATATTGTATATTTGTCTTTCTCTTTTGTTTCTCCAAAATTGCTTTTAATTGCCCAATAAGTCCCACATTATGAGGTCCCTGAGATGGTGGAAAGTCTGGATCTCCCAAGGGAATTTGAGACCAGACAGACATACAATAATGAGAAAAGGTTGCCTTTGATCCAATATAACTTTTTCCTAAATAACCCAAAAGAGAGTATCAGTAGGTGTGCTGCTCACTCACACATACATGTCAGTATGCTTTATGGAGAGTTTTATTGGTATTCCCCTGCAGTTCTCCTCACCCAGTTTTAGAACTGTTCCAAACTAAGCCAACCACAAGCAAGCCCAGATTAATCCCCCAGGCAATGGCCAATTAGTCCACAAAACAAATAGCAGGCTGCTCAAACAAGTAAGTCCCGTAAACGAACCCCAGACAAAAACTGAAAGTCCATCCACGTTATGTCTCTGGTTGTAGAAGTTCAGAGTCTCAAAAGTCAAGCAAGAAACATGAACAAACACATGGCCACAACCCACGCACGTTGTTCCCAGCAATGCCTCCTTCTGCCTGCACCTTTCCCGGTGCAGCCCATCAAGAGGGGCGTGGCACCTACCCGTGGTTTCATTGTGCATAGGTGCCACGTGCAGAGCCAGATGCGGTCACTGACCACCAAGGGAGGCACATCTCGATGGTGTCAATCTGTGAACTTTTTATAGTCCTCCTTTGCCCACTCCAATTGTTCCCACAACACCTGGTGCATGGCGGTGAGTTCTTGCAGGAAATCTGTGGCTGCAGGCACCGATGAATCTGCTGCAGTCAATGGGAACAACCGCGAATAAAACCCATAGGTCGCCAAGAACAGAGACATGCGTGTCGAAGCATTCTGGACGTTGTTGTACACGAACTCCACCAGTGCCAGCAAATCTATCCAGTTGTCCTGCTGGAAATTCATGTACCAGCGTAAATACTGTTTCAGAATAGCATTCATCTGTTCCGTGCCTCTGTCCATCTCCAGATGACATGAGGACGAGAAACACACCTACACCTGTAGAAGTTCCAAGAGCACCCGCCAAAACCGGGCCATGAACTAGGTACCTCGGTTCGACATAATATGCTCAGGTAGGCCATGCAGCAGCAGAAGTGACACACAAACAGCTGCTCTGTTTCTTACGCCGTAGGCAAACCCCTGCATGGCACAAAATGGGCCATCTTGGTGAGCATGTCCACCACCATCAACACCATCATGACTCCCTGCGATTCCAGGAGATTGGTAATAAAGTCCATGGATACACTTCCCCAAGGTCTCTCCAGTGTGGGCAAGGGCTGCAGCAGACCCGGTGGGAGTCCTGGTATGTTCTTGGCATGCTGGCATTCCGAGCATGATATGACAAAAGTTTCCACATCATGGCAAATCCGCAGCCACCAGAACACTCGGCTCACCAGGTGCAAAGTCTTGAACAGACCAAAATGCCCCACCCCAGGGTTGTTGTAACACTGGTGCAGGATCAGGCTTCAGGAGGGCCCCTCCGGCACATAAATCAGTCCCTGAAATCTTAACCGATCCTCTGAGCATGACCAAGGGCCTGATGGACCTCCGACCAAGTCTAATTCTGCTACTCTGGCCTGGGCGAATGAGTTTTGATGCTGCACCAGCCTGATTTGCTCCTTCAGATCGATGAGCTCTTGGGTCACCGTGAACCTTTCCACCTGGATCACCGACCAGAGCGGCACCTTATCCCCAGCCCATGTGTACCCTGGTTTGTGTGACAAAGCATCGGCTCTCTAGTTCTAGCCTCCCAGACTATAGGTTACTAAAAAATCGAAGCGGGTGAAGAAGAGAGACCATTAGATCTGCCGTTGGTTGAGCTTTCTAGCCATTTTCAGGTACTCCAGGTTCTGATGGTACATCCGCACTTCAATCAGGTGCTGAGCCCCTTCTAAGTAGTGCCGCCACACCTCGAAAGCCACTTTGACTGCCAGCAACTCCTTATTTCAGATGGGGTAGTTCCGCTTGGTGGGGTTGAGCTTGTGTGAGTAATAAGTGCAAGGAAATAGTTGTTTTGAGTTCAAGGGAGCTTGTAGCAACACCACCCCTACTGCGATGTCTGATGCATCCATCTCCACCATGAACAGTCACGACGGGTCCAGGTGGTGAAGAATGGGGGCCATAGAAAATGCTTTCTTCAAAAACTCAAAGGTGTGCCTTACCCCCATGTGAACCGCACCCCTTTCTGCAGCAATCAAATCAAGGGAGCGGTCATCACAGCGAGCCGGGGAATGAACATCCGATAGTAATTTGCGAACCCCATTAGTCTCTGGATGTCCTTTACTTGGTGCAGAGGCTGCCAAGATTGCAGGGTATTGATCTTTTCTGGGTCCATGGTGATGCCCTCAGGTGAAGTCCAGTGGCCCAAAAACTCAGTGGTGGTTTGTGCGAACTGGCACTTCTCGCACTTTGCGAAGAGATGGTTCTCATGCAAGTGCTGGAGTTCTTACATGGGACCAGTGTTCTTCAGCCGACAATGAGTACATCAGGATGTCATCCAAAGAGATCACCACAAAGAGATCCCGAAACACATTGTGCATGAAGTGCATGAATACAACAGGGGCATTGGTGAGTCTGAACGGCATTACTGTGTATTCCAAATGTCCGTACCTGGTGCGGAAAGCTGTCTTCCACTTGTCCCCTTTGCGGATGCTCACCAAGCACACCTCACTGGTTATAGAAGTTCAGAGTCTCAAAAGTCAAGCAAGAAACATGAACAAACACACAGCCATGACCCACACACATTGTTCCCAGCAATGCCTCCCTCTGCCTGCTGTGCTAAATATCTTCCCGGTTCAGCCCATCAAGACGGGATGGGCCTTCTCCCAAGCAATCTGGTAGACCTCCGTTTCTCTGCCCTGCAGATCCTGGCCTGCAAGCCATCCCCAGCTGAAGCCTGTAATTCTCTTTCTGCTGGCCATTCAGGGTCAGTAATTAACTCTGTTCCTGATGTGCCAGGAATGAGCTCATTCTCCCTCGAGCCAGCCTCCGAGGAAGACTCAGAGGAGTCATCCAAGGGAGACATCAGAGTAGGCAACTGCCATTTGTTTGTTTGTTTTTGGCTCCCCCTTGAGCCAAGGAACCTCCCGCCCCTTAGATGGCTCTAATAGACAACTATCTTTTTGGCTCCCCCTGAGCCAGGGAACTTTGTGCCCCTCAAGTGGCTCCTCATTTTTACCTGCTTTGTTGCCCATTGAACTACCTCAAAAGTGGATACTTTCCTGATCCCCTTGGGACATCTCCCGGGTAGTTCTTATCTTGACCACATGGTTCTTTTCCTTTCCTCAAATACTCCATCAGTTGGCCACTTCCGCAAGCCAAGCTGTCTTTGTGAAGCCCCCTTGAGGCACCCCTCCCTCCTTTCCTAGTTTCCCCAACACACTCTTGCCTGTCTGCCCCCCAGTGGACCCAGGGCTGCTACTCTCGCCACCACTCCCCCTCCCTCCGGTCTTGATGACAGATCTGCAAGGTCCCAAAACTTGCAGAGCAGCTGCATTACTTTTTAAAAAACTCTTGCAGAATCCACAGACCTCTTTCTGCCTCCACAGAAACATTGCTTCTGCCTGCCACCTGATTGGCTGGGGGCTATTTGTCCCATGCAGCCAAAAGCCCAGATCAAACTGTGTTTGGGCGAATGGACAGGGATGAAGGGCAAGGGTCAGAGGGTCAGGGGACCATTGGCCATGGAGAATGGCTGGGGGAGAGCCAGTGGAGGAGGAAAGCTGGCTGTAAATGGGCTGTGGCAGGTGGCTGGGGGTGAAGAAGGCGCAGCCAAGGGTCCGTGCCTAAACGTCCCATTCCGATTCTTAACAATGGATCATCAAACTGTGGTGTTCTTAACCTGGGACTTGCTATATAAAATCCAAAGTATTGCTTCTGAGTCATTCTTTGCCCCTTTTTTACTAAGCTGTTTTAAATATTTTTGCAGAAAAGAAAAATAATAGTTATAATTATTAGAAATATTTTATCATCCAAAGAAAGGAAAAATATATAAAAATATATTAAGCAATCACATATTTCTGGTAGGAAATGAATCCAAAACTCTAGTCTAAAACAAATGTTGGAAGGTGTCAGCCAGCCTGTTGCTTGCTGCCATAGAATGGGGGGGGGGGAGAGGGAAAAGGGGGAAGATTACATTGCAGCTTTGCAACTGCTATCTCCAAGGCTCTGGTATGCGGTTGCCTAGCTACAAGGGGGTGGGCTGTATACTGTGTTTGAAGTTGATGTGCTCACGCGTTTTCCCTCATAGCTTGCTTGAAACCGTTTGCTTTCAGTTTGTTCCTAGTAAAAGTACTTTTCTCTAAATCTATGGAGCCAAGGATTTTTCTTTCCTAGGAAATGAACAGAGGCAGCCCTGACAGAAGGATTTATTTCTATAGCACTCTTTGCCTCTCCCTAAATTGTCATAGAAGCCTTTAATATAGATGTTAAACTCTCCATTACATAAATGGAAAGATTTCAGAGGAATGGCCTGGAATGGTGACTAGGCAAGATAGCAGAACAAAACATAAAATATTGGGGTTGCGATTCTGTTTTCATTAGTAAATGGAAATAAAATGAAAGTTCAATTTTCTGGATTGATAAAACATGCCAATGTGTAATTATTTTCACACTTCTTTATTTGCAGATTGTTGCTTTACTGTTAATAACATAAATGCATAATTCTTTTTCATACTATATAGTACTCAGCATTTTCATTGGATAGCAATTACAGCTTTTGAAATGTATTTTTTACAATTTTGTTTGTATCAGGTTCTAAGCTTTACCAGTACATAACAAATGAAACTGCTATACCATCCCCAGACAATGAATTTGGCTCACTCAGACTGAATCCGACTTCCGGTGGGCCCAGTAGGCCCATTTTTTGCCCTCCCCAGGCTCCAGAGGCTTCCCTGGAGCCTGGGGAGGACGAAAAAGGCCTCCCCCGCCCCCTGAGGCCCTCCAGAGGCTGGAAACGACCCGTTTCCCAACTTACGGTGGGCCCAGTAGGCCTGTTTTTTGCCCTCCCCAGGCTCCAGAGGCTTTCTTGGAGCCTGGGGAGGGTGAAAATGCCCTCCCCCACCCCCCGGAGCCCTCTGGAGGCCAAAAATCAGCTGGCCGGCACGCACATGCATGCTGGAGCCGAGCTAGAGCAACAGCTCGTGTGCCGGCAGATATGGCTCCGCGTGCCACCTGTGGCACGCGTGCCATAGGTTCGCTATCACTGATATAACCTAAGACCATGTCAGATGTGCCTCCGTTCAAAGCCCAAGAAAGAAAACCCCCAACTCCATGTTTGTAGAGAAAGGTACTTTTACTGGGTAAGAACTGATAGCAACAAGTTGAAAGCAAGATCTGAGGCTAAAGGCGCGAAAATTACATAATGAAAGCATTCCCCAAACCCTCCCCCCAAAGACCTGGGGCTGACCATCCAATCCCCATTCCCCCAGGACGTCATGTGGGGTGCATCTTCAGGTGGAGCCATCGCATCTGCTCGGTTGGCACGGTTGACCTTGAGCTGGCTGTAAACAAGTTCATTCAGCAGCGCAGTAGATGATGAGAACTTCCCTCCCTCAGCTCTCTAATCAGACATATATGAAGACATCTCCTCCAGCACTGTTTCCCCCCCTCCCAAATACCTAAGCCTCGCCCCGTTTCAATGGCAGCCAATATCAAGCAAGCAGCATGGAGGCTGACAGACCATTTACACTCTATGTCACCAACTTGGCTTATACTTCCAGCTAATATTAAATTGTCATATTGGCTGTATAACCAATCATATACTATTCCAAGATAAATTTTTGATGTAAAAATGAGAAGGCAGCTGAAATAGATGCAAATGTACGGTAAACCAGATGAAAGAAAAATAAATGCTTGTTACGTGTTACGATATGCACCAATGTTCCCTGTAAGAGTAGAAAACGCCGCGCGGCAGTTAGAAACTGGTGCACGGCGCTCTCTTTTCAAGTGTGTGGGCGCGCAGGCACGCAGCCTCTGCCATTAGAAAATGCCGCGCGGAAGTTGGAAACTACTGCGTGGCGTTCTCTCATTATGTGCGCGGCCGCGCAGCCACGCACCTTAGAGGGAACAGTGCACTGCACTTGTTGTTTTCTCTGCCAACTCCCTTCTGTCCTTCGGTGCTCAGGTCTTTTCAGTCTCGTCCCTACTCTGGTCAGCTCTCTTGGCCTGCTGTCCCTACTCTGGTCAGCTCTCTCGACCTGAGCTTTCTGGTCAGCTCAGCTCCGCTGTCTGGTCTGCTCCTCTCAGTCTTCCACTCAGCTCCACGGTCTCTTTCCCCGTTGCTCTCTGCGGTGCTCTCAGGATCTAACTCACTGCGCTTCCTTGTGCTGCTGCTGGCTCTCTCTCCTCGCTGCTGCTCTGCCACTGCTTTTTGCTTTGGAGCCACATGGTTCCCATTTGCTTGTCCGTCGCACCAGGAACGCTGCTTCCACAAGCAAACAGGACTGCCTGGATGGTCCCCAGCAAGCTTGTCTCTCCTCTCTTCCTTTCCTCCCTGCTTTGTTCTCTCATCGGCTCAATGGTCCACAACAGGTTCGCCTCTCCTCTCTTCTCCTCCTCCCTGCTGTGCTCTCTCACTGGCTCACCACTTTGTTCTCTGCCAATCATTGTGCTGCCCTCGGTTGGCTGGCCTCTCTGCCCCACATCTGTTTTTCCTCCCTGCTCCACAGCTGGCCCCACTAGCTCACGGCTCACCTCTTTATTCTCCACTGGTTGACTTTGCTGCCTGCAGTTGGTTTGCCTCTTGCTCCTCACTTTGATGAGCCTACAGCAGGGGTCGGCAACCCGCAGCTCTGGAGCCACTTGAGGCTCTTTGGGACCTCAGCTGTGGCTCCCATCACTGGCTGGCCCAGCCCCTCACCATCCCCTCCCTCACCTGGCCTGAGAAGGTAAGGGCAACGGCGGGAATGGAGAAGCAGCCGGGGCTGATTCTCCGGTGCTGGTTGAGGAATGATCGCCACCCCTGGTGGAGGCTTCCCTTCGGGCGACCCTCCTCCCCCTCTCATGATTCCCTGGCTGGCTGTGGTGGGGCCAGGAGGGTGCGCACACATGGGGAGACCCTCCTCAAGTGAGCGCCAAAGCACAGCAAAGGCGCACACAGGGCGGGCAGGCGCTCGCTTAAGGAGGGTCTTAACAGGACACAAAAGGACGCGGCTTCTCTCCTGCCCCAAGGATCCAGCCATTGCCTTGCCGTGTCCTGTCGTCCCCACCCCTGCAGCTCTTCGGCTGAGCGGGGAGGGCATAAGCTCCAGCCTGAAGCAGCAGGAAGCGAAGGCTGCGTTACGCACAAATGTGGCGTGAAGGCAGGTACAGGGCCGCATCGCTCCTGCACTAAGGCTCCGGCGACCCTCCTCCTCCTCCTTCTCCTCTCATGCGGGGGGGGGCATGGCAAGGCGATGGCCGGAGCCTTAGTTCAGGAGAGAAGCGGCCCTGTACCTGCCTTCGTGCCACATTTGTCTTCATACATTCTCCAAAAGTGAAGTTCCCAGGTTGTAGGAGGTATATGGGCATCTAATGGGGTATGAATTCTGTCAGTGACTAGCTATTAGATGCCAGAATAGAGAAGTCTTCTTTTGCTTTGCTGCCTTAATAAGCTGTTCCCAGGAGGACCTTAACAGCAATTGTTGCACATTTGTAAATGCCAAATTGCATCTTAATATCTCTGCTAAACTTCTCAGGGCTTTTCAGCAGTGAGCTCAATTCAGCTTTTGTTTTTCCAAACAATTTTAAATCATCCATGTAGAGCAAATGGGAAATTTTCAACCCTTTTTTTGCCAATTCATAGCCATAGTTTGTTTTGTTCAAAATGCTTGTTAGTCGTGCCATCGAAAGTACAAATAACAGAAGTGACAATGAGTTGCCTTGGAAGATTCATAATTTGATTTCAACTTCACCAAGTTCTTCTCCACAGGCCATCAACTTAGTTTGCTATAGTTTCATGGAAGTCTTCAGGAATTTATAGATGTTGCTGCTAATTCCAAAAATGTCTAAGCATTTCTCAATCCAGTTGCGTGGAACAGAATCAAATGCTTTCTTAATCCAGGCCATGAACAAATTTGTTTGTCTTTTCTTTGAATTCTTCAAAACCAATTTATCAATCATCAATTGTTCTTTGATTCCTCTTGAATTTTTGCAGCACCCTTTCTGTTCTACAGGTAGCAAATCCTTGTTTTCTAGATATCCATAATTTTGGTTTGCAATAATGCCTGTAAGTAATTTGTATGTTGTTGGCAGGCAAGTGATTGGCCTGTAATTTTCAGGTTTGTTTCCCTTTTCTACATCCTTCTGAATCAAAAAAGTTCTTCCAGTTGTTAGCCACTTGAAGAGGTTCTCCCTGCGTGCGCCACAGCCAGCCAGGGAGTCGCAAGAAGGGAAGGAGGGTCAGCCGAAGAGAAGCTGGAGGTGGCGATTGTTCCTCAGCACACACAGAGAGAAGGGGAGAGAGAGGGAGAAAGAGAGAGATGATGGAGGGAGAGGGAGAGAGAGAGATAGAGAGAGATGGGGAGAGGGAAAGAGAGAAAGAAAGATGAGAGGGAGAAAAAGAGATGGAGAGAGAGAGAAAGAGAGGGAAAAGGGAGAGACAGATATATTTTTCTCATAGAAAACAGACCCACAAAACCTGGGTAGGCGTAGCTGGGGGGTCATGTGACTCGGTGGGAGTGACATCGAGTTGGCCACGCCCACCCAGATTTTGTGGCTCCGGGTGTTTTGTTTTCCTGGGAAACGGGTCCAAATGGCTCTTTGAGTTTTTAAGGTTGCCAACCCCTGCTCTAGGTGTAGGGACAGTGTAAAATATTCCATCCATGAATTTGATACTTTCCCTTCTAGGAAAAGTTCATGAATACTTCTAACATTGGTTGACACAGAATTTCTTGCAACTCCTTTAAAATTTCTGCAGGTAGTCCATCCGGTCCTGGTGTCTTCCCATTCTTCTGTCTCTGAATTGCCTCTGTCAATTCCATCATGGTTATACGTTCATCTAGTGCTATTTTAGTTATTTCAGGTATTTTTGGTAATTTCACCTTTTCCAAGTATTGTTCTATTTTTTCTTCTGATATTATTTCTTGCTCATATAACTTCTCATAGTAATTTTGAATAACTCTCTTTTTATCTACATTTCGAAATTTCATTTCCCCTTCTTTATCTAATAACTTGTCTATCCACTTCTTTTTTCTCTCATTTTTTAACTTGTATACCAACTATCTTCCAGGTTTATTCGCATTTGCAAAAAAGTTTTGCTTTGCTCTTTTAATTTGTGCTGCTAGTTTTTCTTTATCCATAAGATTCATTTTATGTTTCACTAAGTCCATTTGGTTCTTTATTTCTTTCATTTGTGGTTCTTTTTGTAGCTTTGTCTCTAGTTTCTTATATTCTTCTTCTAGAAGTCATTGTTTTTGCTTTTTCATTCTATTCTGTTTCCCTCTGTATGTTATGGCTAATCCTCTAATATATGCTTTAGCTGTGTCCCATACATTTTGTAATGATATATCCTCTTTTTTATTTTCTTTAAAGAAGAAATCTAATTCTTTTTCCATAAATTGAATACACTCCTTTTCTTTCAATATATCTTGATTTAGCTTCCATCTCCATATTTATTTATTTGTTGTTGNATATCTTGATTATTGTCCTTCTCCTTATTTTTTTTTTTGGCCTTTCCACATAACTTTTATCGGATTATGATCTGCCCAATTACTAATTTCCATATTTATTTCATGCACAGTTGCTTTTAATTCTGCTGTCATCCAAACCATATCAATTCATGACCAAGACATATGTCTATTTGAATAAAAAGAGTATTGCTTTTCTTCTGGATATATCTCCCGCCAAACGTCCTGAATCGCTAATTCTTCTGCCATTCTTAAAAATGCTCTGGGAAGTGTTCTCCTTGTCTTTTTGTTTATTTTTCTAGCTCTGTAATCTTTTTCTATATCAACAATAGCATTAAAATCTCCTAAGATACAAATATTTTCATGAAGCTTCTTATAAAAATCTTCTTGGTTGGCATTTGGTGCATATATTGCTACCATCAATATCAACATTTCATTCATCGTTGTTTCCACCATTAATATTGTCCCTTCCTCATGTGCAAAAATTTGTTTAGCTTTTATTGTTTCTTTTATATATAAAGATATTCCCCTTTTCTTCTGTGATGATAAGGCAGTATATAGCTTCCCTATTTTAGGGTGTTCCAATAATTTTATGTGTTGTTTTTTAATGTGCACCTCCTGCAAGCAAATTATATCTACTTTAAGTTTTTCTAATCTACAAAATATCTTTTTTCTTTTCATTGGCACATTTAGTCCATTTATGTTGATTGATATTAATTTGGTTTCTTCTTCCATAGTTATTTGTAAACTGGATTTGTTGTCCTAGTCGATCTTATCTCTCTTAGTTCTCTAGGTTCTTTTGCTTTCGTTCCCTCTATGATCGCTCTAATCTCGCAATCTCTTTCCTCTTCTTCTCTTTCCACACTCCTCTCTTCCCTTCTTTCCTCTTGTTGTCTTGGTTCTTGTTCACTCATTCTCATTTCGCCTTGCGGACCGAAAACTTGTTCATAAAACTGTTCTGCTTTCTCTTTGTTGTCTAATCTGTATCTTTGTTTCATCCAGGTCACCAAGATTCCTTCAGGTATCAACCATCTAAAATTTGCTCCTTGTTTGATTAATTGTCTTGTCAAGAACTGATATTCTCTCCTTGATTCTCTCACTCTTCTTGGTATTTGTTTCAGTACTACAATTTCTTTCTCCTTATATTTTAGGGGTTCATCTCTCACTCTTTGAAGAACTTCTGTTCTCACTGCTTTTTTCGTAAATCTCACGTGAACCTCTCTTGGAAGCTTATGTCTTGCTGCATATCTAGCTGTGGGAGGCTAGTTTTCGTGATGCGCCTTCCTGGCAGCCCTGGGTCAAAGGGGTGGAGCCTCCAGGGGCCTGGCATAATGATACCCAACCGGATACCCGTTTTCATCTTGCAAGCCCCAAGCTGCAATTGGATTCGATAACCAGACGACAAGGGGTTGAAGAGTGACAAAGTTCATGGGAACATGGTTCTTCTTTGAGGGACGTGATGCGAGGTTCAGATAGGGCATCACGCATATTAACTCTATATATCTCATTGACATCCGCCATTATCTTTTCTTTGTCCATCTCGAGAGCTCCTGACAATAGTTCTGCCATTATTTCTGCTAAGTTTTCTCCTTTTTCTTCTTCTATATTTTGAAATCTCAGGTAAAAATCAGCTTCTTCCATCTCTAACGAAAGTATTATTCTATCTTTGTCTTTATCTGCAGATGTTAATCTGTCATCAATTTCACACACTTTTTTTCCTACTCGCTCAGCCTTTTCTTCTACTTTTTGTACTCGCTGTTCATTTTTCTCCATCGTTTGTTGAAATTTCTCTATTTTGTCTTCCATTTTCTCTAACTTATCATCCACACGTCCTATTTTATCTTTAACCTCTTTTAGATCCACATGTAATGCATGGATTAAATCTTTCAACTCTAGTTGCATTGCATTAGCTTTCTCTTGAAGTACTAACCCCCCGGGCCTTTCTGTCCTGCAGGACTCGAAGCCACTGAAGAAGCTGCCGATGACGTGGTCGATGATGGTGCTGATCCTGTTTTCTTCATCTTGTATCTGTTTGACTTTTTCTATTTGTAATCCACCGTACAATAATAAAATCAGAAAGCAAACAAAAAAAAAGGAAAAAGAAAAAACAGCAACATAGACTAAAAAGAAAAAAAAAATAGAAATAGATAAAAAATTATAATCCAAATGGAAAGCCAAAAAAAAAAAAGGAAAAAAGAAAGGAAAAATCCAAAAATCCACCAAAAATTACCAAAAATCCATGATTCCAAGAAAAAAAGGAGAAAAAAGAAACCAAAAAACCCACAAAATTTCAAAATTCCATTTTCTTAAACCCCGTCTTCAATTTAATGCTCTCTTCAGGTTCTTCAGACCCTAATCCTTAATACCCAATCAATTGGAATCAAATATTATTAAATTGTAATTCACCACGGTCCATCAGGTATCTTTTACTTTATATTACCAAGGAAGAGATTCACAAAGTTCACAGAGCTAAAGCAAAATATATAACTTATGTTTCTCTTTGAGTTCCGAGAGCTAGGCTATTTTAGTAAATAACACTTCAGTCTCTTGCTCTCTATCTCACTTTTCACTTCTTCTAATCAACTTATAGTTTCAAGGTCTTTTTTTGCAGTTCTTTTTATCTTTATTTCACCACTTCAAAGCAACTTTTGCAGCTGCAGCTGCAAACTCCTGCTCCATACAAATTCCCCTTTTTGCCAGTAGATGGCTCTCTAGCTCTGTTTTTCTCTTCCTGGCTTTTCTTTTTCAAACAAAGTATCCAACTATAATATGGCAAATACTACGATACACTAAAAAAGTTCATATAAAATCATAACAAAAAACAAAGTCATAAAATCAAAATAGATATAATTAAATCTATAATGCAAAAATATCCAGTCCAGCTCTTCCAACAGCAATCACTTTCATTCCTTCCAAAAAAAAACCTCCCTCCCCCCAAAAAATCACTTCCTGTAATCACCGCCCCAAAATGCTCTCCTCGCCGCTTAGTTATTATTTGGGTCCCACTTTTCAACTAGTCCAAGGTGGGCTCTTAAATCATTCAAATTTTTTTTTTAATACATCTCAATGGAAAACTTCTCACCAGCACGATCACACTGACAATCTCTTTCTTCACCGCTTTCTTCCTGTGGCTGCCCCAGCTTTGCTCCAGCACACAATGGCTGGCTTCTCTATTCCATCGGTTTTTAGAGCCTTTTCTGAACTGAATTGGTAGTATGTGGACTCCCTGGATTCGGCAGAAGACGCTCTTTTTAAAAATCACCTCTACGGGGCGATTCTGGTCCAAATGGACCGTCCCGATGGCAGAGTTCGGTGTGACCTCCCGGGAGCTCTCAGGAATCACATCATCATGCTGGGACGCTAGCCACACCTCCCCCTGAAATCCACGTTTGTTGGCTCAGATCTATAATAAAATTCCATAATTGAGTAATTTTCTTCCTTTGTCCAGATTTTTCAATTTTTTAGTTTGCCTTACAGTCTCTTGTCAACTCCATGCCCTGGTTGCCAAGCAGAGGGAGCTGAGCCCTGTATAATATTGCACTGGGTAGAGGTCAAGCCAGAGCATCCATTCTGCTGCAGCTGATTGATTGATCTGAAGGTGTATATGACATGCAAACTGACTACAGCAGAAATAAAAAAGTTAATTGACCAACCAATGCAAATACCATAGTGGCCCTGTCATGCCCAATCAATAGAGAGATACGTGAAACAGGTCACAGAGGCAGCAAGTAGAGTGTATACACATGAGAAATGTGAGGGTTATATCAGAGCAGGGGTGGGTTCTGGATCCTTTTGCTGCCGGTTCGCTCAGGGTTGCGCTTTGCGCGCGCGTACCTGCAGCAATCAAAAAATAGCTTCTGCGCATGTGCAGAAGCAAAAATTAGCAAAATCCAAGATGGCGGCGCCCATGGAGACACCGACAGAACCGGCTCTGTGACATCATTGCCGAGTTACTAACGGTTCTAAAGAACTGGATAGAACCAGTAAGAATCCACCTCTGTATCAGAGGCCAAGAAGCAAGTGGATGGCTGATGTTGAAGAACGAATCAAAACAAGACTTGATGAAACTCGCTTAAACATTTTTGTAACACAGATAATTGCTTTCTGATGTTAGTTTATGATTGCAAGGATTATTTTTTGCTTAGCTAGGTAAGATTCATGCAGAAAAAAAACTTTAATTTTTGTAGCACAATGTGTAATTTTGAGAAGATAAGGTTAACAGTATTTGTGGGGTATATGATCAGACATGGATTTAACCATACCAAGCTAAACATTGTGCAATTGAAAAAATAACAACAGATTTGAATTCTGGGTGTAAAAACACATATTTTTAGAACACCTCACTGAAAAAAATTGCAAACATAGATTTTCACACCATTAAATGACACGCCCTACATCCCTGTTATTATTTAAGATTTAATCTTCAATTCAATTCACAGTTTGGGACTGGTAAAAACTTAACAGTTCAAGTAGTAACCAAGGACCTATGAGCTGTTAAGGTAATGTCTGAGTATATAGGCAGTTCCTAGTAAGGTGGTTTTTTGCAAAGTCAGATTATTATTGTTGTTGTTGTTGTTGTTGTTTTCTATTGTTTTGCAAAAACACTGAGTGTATTTTATACTCCTTAGTGGAGACAAATTCCTTGTCTGTCTATCCATCCTTGGCCAAATAAATAAATATATATGAGGTTAAAAAAATAAGAAATATTATTGTGGACAGTTATATGGTTTCTGGTGAAAGGTTTTTGTAAATAGTCTATATATATATCTGTCATATGTCTGACTAGAGCACCCAAAACAAGCAAACAATCTCAGGATCTTTGAATTCCCAAAAGTAAAATTTTATTGGATACACCATTTTGGTACTAAAGAAGCAAAACCAGCTGTGGTTTTTCTGTGCAAATGCTTGCCTAATTAAACAATAGCTTCTCTTTCTCCTCACCCGTGGGTGATCACATTGTCCAATTATGAGATGTCCTTTGGGTATGGGAACAGTCCACCTCCTTCTCAAGCACCTGCAGTGGTGACCTTGATGGCTTCCAGGCTCTCATGATCGGTGCACAAATTCTCAGCACTCCATTCCACCCTCCCCTCCCCCCAGTTCAAGTTGAATAGTGATAAGGTTTGAAAGAAGCAAAGTGGTTCAATCTTGACATGCTGACCTCCTGAAGGAAAAGGACACCTTGAAAATATTAAACATAGATTAACACTGTTACCTAGGTAGTCTTAGCCTTCATCAATCTCTTCACCTGTTGAGGGTATTTTGTGTTGAAGCTTCTTACTAAATTGTCTGTGGCTAACATTGTGGGTCCCCACCCACTCAGAGTCAGCTGAGGGATATGCTTTCCACTGCACTAAGTATTGTAATCTCCCCTTAAAATACCTTGACCAGTGGTGGGATTCAAATAATTTAAAAACAGGTTCTGTGGGCGTGGCTAGGTGGTCACATGACTGGGTGGGCATGGCCAATTTAGCAATCCATTTTGCCAATTTAGCAGTCCATTAAACAATACACACAAATTAAACTTTAATTTGTTTTGCTCCTGGGGGTGTTTTATTTGCTTTTGTTTGCATGTTGCTGTTTTGGATGACTTTTCTTTTTACTAGATCATTTTTTGTTTAGGAGTCTAGTGGTCCATTTCAGGAAACTCTGTTTTGCAGCAATTCTCAGCCACAAGGAGCTTACAATCAACAAGTCTCTCTCTCTCTCTCTCTCTCTCTCTCTCTCCGAGGTGGCGCATCTCCCTCTCCCTCTCCCTCTCCCTCTCCCTCTCCCTCTCCCCCCCTCTCTGTCCCCTGGGGGGGGAGGAACCCCTGAACTGGGTGGTGGGAATCTGACGTCCGGAGGCCGACGAGCCCCGTGCTGAAGACCAGCTGCCCGGAGGGGAGTCGGGGCAATCCCACAGTCTCCCCAAAAGTAACACATCTCTTGCTGCTTGAAACTTGAAGGCTCAAGGCAGCCCTCGCCTCCCGCTGCTCAGGCTCAGAGCTGTAAGCCTCATCCAGAAAGCACTGTGATAGAGAGAAATGGCTGGGGTCAACCCTAGCTTTGCTGTCCATTGCAGCTAGGAATCGGCTAGCTGGACCTCCGTGCCACGCCGGATTGGTGAGGATGCCTCTCCATTAAAGCAGGCCCAGCCAGTCGCTGGCCTTCCCCTTCCCACTGGGCGTGCAAGCGCTTCTGGTGAGGAGGAGGAAGAGAGGTGCTCGCGGTGGAGGAGGCTCGGCGGGTGTCAGAGTGGCGGCGAGCGCTTCACAGCTCCTGAGGGGGATTGATCCTCCCCACTCACAACATCTTCACCTGAGGGCATTGCTGGCAGCCGCTTCCTGCGGCTCAGGAGGTCCGCGCTTTCCCCACTACTGCTCGGCCTCCTCGATGCGCAGTTTCGTTTGCTGCCTGCGTGCTCTGGGCAGCGAGCAGCCAAGAGAGCAAGCCAGCAATCTGCTGGCTGCCTCTAATCTGCCTGCCCACACCTGGCTCTAGCACTCTCAACTGTGATGCCCCCTTGCCTTTCTCCCCGCCTCTCCCAGCCAATGGTGCTTGCGAGTAAACTGCAGCTAGGAATGGATGCGGCTTACAGCTCCGAACTCAAAGCAGTGGGAGGCATGGGCTGCCTTGGCGCCACCAGCCTCGGGCTCTTAGCAGCCTGCGGAGGATGCGCTCGAATCAGCGCTGAGACCAGGGCCCCGGGAGGGTGTGGGTGAAGACTTTCTTTTTGCCTCGCAGAAGCAAAGATGCACGGGGGCCTGACAGCACCCAGCGCCCCAGTGCAGCGCTCTCTCGAAGGCCGCCCATCAGAGGTGAAATTCAGGAGGTTCGGACAGGTTCTATAGAACCGGTGGTGGCGATTATGTGCAGTTCGGAGAACTGGTAAATCGCACCATTGACTGGCCCCACCCCGCCCCTCCCACTCATTCCTTCTCTCCTCCTCCTCGGGCTCATACACACAGAGCAAACATGAGAAGGAGGTGAGAAGCAGCCAGGTTGAATGCTAGAAGACTTGGCCGAACTTTTCTGTCGGTTCTGTTTTCCTCAGGCTTAAATTAAGAGTAAAGAATCAAGTATATAATCATGACCTCCTTGGGGGATACATTAAATAAGATGCCCACCCGCCCTCCCCTCCACCTCGGGCCCCGTATCCAGCCCATAACTGGGGGACGCGCCGCTTCCGAGCTAGTCCGGCTGGTGATCTCCCGCATGCTCCCCTCGCAGGCCAGGCTGGCTTCGGGAAGCAGCCAGGAAGGGCTCCAATGCTGCAATCTACCACCCGCTCCCCTTGCAGGCCAGGCCGGCTTTGGGAAACACCTGGGAAGGGCTCCGATGCCGCGATCTCCAGCACGCTCCCCTTGCAGGCCAGGCTGGCTTTGGGAAGCAGCCGGGAAGGGCTCCGATGCCGCAATCTCCAGCACGCACCCCTTGCAGGCCAGGCTGGCTTCGGGAAGCAGCCAGGAAGGGCTCTGATGCCGCAATCTCCCGCATGCTCCCCTCGTAGGCCAAGCAAAGAGGTTCAATCTTGACAATATCAGGAGACTGGGTTTACTTAGGTTTGTACACTTATTACTTAAAGTTCTGCTTGGAAGTGTTAAGCAGCATAATGTTAAAGGTGACTAATACAGTTTGCAGTCTAACATAATCAAATGTAAGATGTCCTTATCAAAAGCAACCATTATAGTGGCATATACAAATAATTATCTGTTGAGCACTACCTAAAGCAATACTTCAAAGGAAACATGTTTCAAGTTAGGATTTGCCATTGCATCAAAGAGATTACATTATATCAGGGGTGAAATCCAGCAGGTTCTGACAGGTTCTGGAGAACTGGTAGCGGAAATTTTGAGTAGTTCGGAAAACCGGTAGCGGAAATTTTGAGTAGTTCGGAGAACCGGCAAATACCACCTCTGGCTGGCCCCAGAGTGAGGTGGGAATAGAGATTTTGCAATATCCTTCCCCCAGGAGTGGGGAGGGAATGGAGATTTTGCAGTATCCTTCCCCTGCCACGCCCAAGCCATGCCCACCATGCCCCACCACGCCCACCAAGCCACGCCCACAGAATCAGTAGTAAAAATTTTTGGATTTCACCACTGCATTATATCATACAAAAATGGGGGGGGGGAAAAGCATTCTGAGAAAGAAATATATTAATGTAAATACATTTGGATAATATCTTATACAATATTCTTTGAAGATATAAGAAGAGTAACAGCAATCTTGGAAAATAAAGGAGAAATATAACTCTATACCATTGAATGACATGGTCAGATAAAAGTTTTTTGAAAGGCTATTTGTTGAAATTAAAGACCTACTTTGACTCCGTAAAAATATTTTCAAGGGAAAATATAAATGCCCTTGGCTGTTTTATGTCAATTTGCTTATTATGATTTATACAGAGTCTAAGTAGGGTACTGTTACCATAACCGTACAAATAATAGTATCCTTTTCAATGTGACATTCTTGAGCTGCAGAATTGCTAAATTGGAAGAAAATCCCCATGAACAATATGAAACTGATTTCTCCAAAAAATATGCACTGAATTAGACTATAAATGATTTACTAGCCATAAAAAAGTTCATCCTGTTTCATTGAGACATCGTTTGAATTGACGATCTGCTGCACAAGATCAACAGTCACATGAACAGCAGATAGAAAAATGAAAAAAATGGAATTGTTTTTTCTGTACTTTTAAAGATCAAAACTGTTTCAGAGAACAATATCAAAAGTACAGAAAGCCGTTATGCAGCATAGAGTGGATGATTTACATACATATACACATTCTGATATTGACATACAGATTCCCACAATGATAGAAAAACCACACATGTGATAATGCAAACCTTTCCTGTGCAATACAAACATTTGTTCTCACCTCAGATGCAAATAGGCAATTTGTGGGTTTGCATCAAGATGCCTATTTTGTTACTTACCCTCTCCACAGACATCTATGCATAATGCAATGTATTGTGTACAGTATCCATCATGCTATTCCCTTTTGGGACACACTATCATTATGCAAAATGTAGAAAAAGAATAACTTGAATTAAACAAAATAAAGGCAGAGAGTAAGAGAAATAAAGCTGATTTATATCATGTCATTCACTGTATTTCTCCATACCATTTTATTCTTGAAAAACATCCTTATTTTTTTTACCTCATGAGTCAAGTGTGCTTTTCACTTTATTGATGTATATTGTATACAATATTATATATTCTAAAGACTGTGTTCAAATACATTCTTGAGAAAATATCAGTAAATTACATGGAATAAAGAAATTAAATGCATACAGTATTGCCCACTACCACTATCTATCCACCCAGATTCCTGTATTTTAGAAGCGTTCAATTAACCACCAGAGGGAGTGCCATGAATACAATATAAAGGTTCCAATGCTAGCCTAAAAACAAACCTTTACATCATTAGGAAAGAAGAATCCGGGTTCAAAATGGTGGCTTTATTTTTCTCTCTCTCGTCATCCATCCATGCTGAAATGAAAATGTATCTTTAAGCATATTCATAAACTAGTATCCTACTGAGACAAAGGAAAAATGATGTCTTAGTCCTTTTGGTAGATAACATAAATGAAAGCTGATACGCCTATTTTTTTGCGGTGCATACGCCCCAACTTGCTGTTCCAAATGCCACTAAGAAAATAGCATAAAAATATCTGGAAACCAGGATATAGATTGCAACTATTCTGAAGGGGTAAAAGTGAAATGTCTGTTTTATTTTAATCTATAATGGTTGTACCATGATGAACAAAAGTTTGTGCAGCCCAAACTATTTTTCATCTAAACCCTAGACGTTGTCATTATGTCATAAGACGGAAATTATTAAATAAATTAATAATTACATTAGCTGATTCCAAAAATTAAAATGAGGCTATATTTTGGTTCTGCTCCTTCCGATCCTGCGGATTTGTAGAAGTGGTTTCTGGTATACTGATAGAGCTACATGTGCTTAAATGAAGGCTGGTTTGCATTAGAACGCAACCCTTCTCATTAAGAAAAACATAATGGTTTTATTTTTTATGGTAGGTATATAATGTATTACATTATGTCATATATTACCATTGTCATTTATTTAGTGCACGATGAAGTGAAGAAAATTTCATGAGTCTTTGTTCTTTACAAAAATGTTTCAGAACTCTTATCTGCTCAAGTGCTTATTTTCTAATTTCCTCCTACCGTATTTTTCGGAGTATAAGACGCTCCGAAGTATAAGACACACCTACCTTTTGGGGAGGAAAACAAGGGGAAAAAAATCTGCCTCTGCCTCCCAGCAATTTGCCTCCCAGGAAACAGCAAACAGCAAACAGCAAAGATGATATACACTGTTTGCTGTGTATTTCTGTGCATGTGTGCCTGACCCATAGAAATAGCCAAGAATTGGAGAAATGTACATTATGGCAGTATATTAATGCCAGAAAGTTTTCTTAAATGTAGGCACACTAACTCCTCCCAATTATTTAAATTGATCTACTCCAAAACTCCAAAAGTCAGGGTTTAACTCAGCTGCCTTATCTTAATACTACAACAGGACACTGTTACATTTCAGGCTATACTTGTACAGATGCTGTTAAAACTGA
>QLTV01000981.1:1893611-1937781 GCA_003457575.1 Thermophis baileyi
CAGACAATACAATATTGTTTTGGACAGTCCTTTTATACATAAACAGAATGGAGTACAAGATATTGGTCTTCATATTATTGTAATATTATTATGCTTTAGAATTCAAATCAGGTATTCAGAGGAGGGAAGAGAGGGGTGGAGATGAGGAGAGAGAGTAGGAGGGGAAGGAGAGGAGAGGAGAGAGGGAAGGAAAGTAGTTCAGGAGGAGAAGGAGGGAGAGGGAAGAAATGGAAGGAGGGGCTGTAAGAAGGAAAGGGGATGAAAAAAAAGCAACTCTGAATTAAATAATGTAATAAGATAAATATAAGAAATATGTATAAAATATGTAATGAGTGTATAAAAGAATGAAAGGAGAAATGAGTTGATAAATATGTGAATGTCTATATGGAAATAAAAATAAAAAATTTTGGAAAAAAAAAGGTGCTGGATATAAAAATTTGGATGGTGCTTCTTTCTGTAAGAAGGAAAGGGGACGAAAAAAAAGCAACTCTGAATTAAATAATGTAATAAGATAAATATAAGAAATATGTATAAAATATGTAATGAGTGTATAAAAGAATGAAAGGAGAAATGAGTTGATAAATATGTGAATGTCTATATGGAAATAAAAATAAAAAATTTTGGAAAAAAAAAGGTGCTGGATATAAAAATTTGGATGGTGCTTCTTTTGGTTTGTCTTTCATGATCAGAAATGTTCACTGGCGGTGGTGAGCCAATCATTTATTAATTCTTGATGCAACGTTTGATATAAAATGGTTAGTTGCTTAAGCCAAAATCCATGAAGTTTATCTTTTTCTGGGTTTTTTACTTTCTTAGTTTTTTTAAAATAATTTTTGTTGTTACTACACTATTTTCCATTTGTTCAGATTTGTTTTTCTATATCAAGTATCAATGAAAGCAATTTCTTGTGTTTAATATTTATCTTAAATGTTTTTCAAAACTCCAATATTTCTTCCTTATTTTTAGGGCATTCTATTATTTTGTGTTTTTACTTTACTTTGAAAAAGAAACCCCAAAGTTGATTTGTCTAGAATTACCTCATAAATTGGAATTGCTTGATCCTATTTTCATGTGGTTCAGCTCAAATTTCTTAGACGTTGCCACCACTTTTAATACTTCTATCACTACTGCAATTGTTTTGTGTCAGGATGATATTTCTGGCTTATTTTTTCAGTTTTTGTTGTTTTAAATTTTGTAAGATGCTAAGATCTTTCTGAAATTGATCCCCCCCCAGTCTAATTTTCTACTGTCCCATCTATTTTTTGGGGGGGGCTTCGTGGATGGTTTTCAATTTGTAACCCATTTCTATTGTAATTACGTTCTGTGGCCATATAAAAGTTGATTGATCTTTTTTGTCTTAATTGGTTCTGCAAGTATGCAATTATTTATATCTATCAAGTTTTGGTTTCTCTGTTTGCATTGTTGGTGCTAGACTGGTGATATTCTCTATACCCGTGATGGCGAACCTATGGCACGCATGCCGGAAGTGGCACACAGAGCCATCTCTCCGGGCATGCGGAGCCATCGCCCGTTGCTCTTCCGGGTACTGGCACGCCAGCCAGCTGGTCTTCATGCACGCGGGAGCGCCAGAAACCGAAAGAGCAGTCACCCGGCGTGCATGCACATGCCGGGAAAATGATCTTCCTGTTTTGGTGTGTGCATGCCCGCTGGCCACTTGGCCTGGTATCTGATGCACATGCGCACGCGAAGAACAGCTCACGTGCCCAAAGACGTGGAGACGGGATCCCAACGGTCGCTTCCTAAGGGAGCAGAGTGTCAGCCAGGACCGTCCAGCCGGGGCTTCCCTCCCTCCCTGCCCGAGTGGGCTTCTTGCGCAGCCCCACACCTCTAGCCCACAGCGACGTGCGTCGGTGGTCCAGAGTGCCTGGCCGGCTCGGGCACCCCAGAAGAGAAGCAGCAGCAGTGCTGCTTGTTCTCGGTGGCAGGTGAGGATGGTGGTTCTCCTCCAGAATCCTGGCCACAAGTGGCAGGGTAAGAACCACTGCACAGCCCCAGGAGAGTAGCAGGGGCAGGGCTGCTTGTTCTTGGTGGGGGCAAGGGGGGGACGGTGGTTCTCCTCCAGAATCCCGGCCGCAAGTGGCAGGGTGAGAACCGCTGCGCAGCCCCAGGAGAGCAGCAGGGGCAGGGTTGCTTGTTCTTGGTGGCAGGCAAGGGGGGGCGGCAGTTCTCCTCCAGAATCCTGGCCGCAAGCGGCAGGGTGAGAACCGCTGTGCAGCCCCAGGAGAGTAGCAGGGGCAGGGCTGCTTGTTCTTGATGGCGGGCGAGGGATGCTGGAGGAGAAATCCCGCCCCCTTCCAGCCACCGAGAACAAGCAGCCCTGCCCCTGCTGCTCTCCTGGGGCGGCGGGGCTGCGCAGCAGTTCTCACCCTGCTGCTTGTGGCCGGGATGCTGGAGGAGAAATCCCCCCTTTCCAGCCACCAAGAAAAAGCAGTCCTGCCCCTGCTGTTCTCCTGGGGCTGTGCAGCGGTTCTCACCCAGCCGCTTGTGGCCGGGATGCTGGAGGAGAACCGCCCCCCCCTTGCCAGTCACCGAGAACAAGCAGCCCTGCCCCTGCTGCTCTCCTGGGGCTGCGCAGCACTTCTCATCCTGCCACTTGCGGCCGGGATGCTGGAGGAGAACCGCCCCCCCCCGCCAGCCACCGAGAACAAGCAGCGCTGCCGCAGGAGTGGAGTCCGTGCCAAAGGAACGTCTGTAAGAGACGCGCCGGCCGGGAAGCGGGCATGCTCCCTTGGGAGAAGGGGTGGGAGAGGGGGGCTGTGCTGGCTTGTTCTTGGTGGCAGGCTGGGGGGACACTTCATTGACACCTTTCTGGGTTCCGGCGGCACCCCCCCTGCAGCCCATTTTTGGTCACAGGAGGCTTCAGGGAGGCTTGCCAGGCCCAAAACGGGTGGTGGGGGTGTGTGGCACGCATGCTATCATGGGGGGAGCTCAGGGGGGTTGCGCACGCATGCGTGGTGGAGCAATGGGATCATGCACGCATGCATAAGGGGGCGGGGGGAGCGTGGGGGGGTTAGGGTTAGGGTTGTGTGTGAGTGGGGAGATATAGCCCCCTGAGCTCTATTGTGTGAGTGGGGAGACATAGTCAAAATAACATTCCTTTCTTCGAGAGTCAAGGTCACTCTGCCCTGCACCTGGAGGGGTGTGCCTGGGAGGCATCTCCAGTTGGGACGGTGCATTGATTGGATAATGTGATGGACATGTGCGTGCTGGGGCAGGGACTTGAACTTTCTTTTGGGTGTGGAAAACCGGAAGCTTTCAGATTCGGGTTTTCCCACATGTGCCAATATGACATCTCTAATAAAATGGAACTTTGAGGAAACCCAAGCCTCGGAGTTTTCTTTCGTTGGGGGTGTTACTTGGAACCCTGATATTTTTCCATGCAGACCGCATTTAGCCCTCTATAATAAATGCATAGATGAAGTGTCCCATCCTTTTTTTCTCAGAACAGGATGGGGGCTGCTACCCAGGGTCATGCTGGCTGAATGAACCCACGGGTGAGGTTTTTGTCAGTGAACAACCGTAGCTCATCTAACTTCCTCAAGTTATTGAATATGGCTTTAGCTTAGGCAGTTTAGCTCTGTGCAGGATCTCTATAGCACAGTCCATTGGTCGGTGAAGGGAAAGTTCATCTGACCCCTTTTCACTGAATGCCTCTCTTAAGTCCCAATATTCTTTGGGGATAGCAGGGAGGACCTTTTCCTGTCCCTGCACTGTTGCCCCTAATTCGCACTGTGGGTAGGTTGCCTTCCAGATTCCCCCTTGCTCTTGGGGAGGGCAGTTCATTCAGATTTTTAGCACTCCCCTTCTCTAGTTTACACAAGGATTCCACTTCTTTAGCCAAGCTAGCCCTAATACCAGGGGCCGTTCCATCCTGGGAGCAACTATGAAGCTTAGAGTTTCTACATGGGCTCCCATCTGCATTTCTATGGGCTCAGTGACAAATGTCACTGAGATGCCCCCTGCTATTGATCCATCTAGTTGGCAAAATGCAATCGGGACTTTCAGCCATCTCAAACAGATCCCCAATTTCTCGACCAGGGCCAGGCTAACCAGGCACCTGGTACAGCCTGAGTCTAGCAGGGCCCGTAAGGTGGCTTTCGACCCTGAAGCTTGGAAACTTAGCTCTATGGGGATTGTTACTGGTGTGATCAGGCCACTTACCAGAGAATCGTCATTAGAGTCGGTGTCAGTTAGCCCTTTGCTATCGGTCGGTGGGGTTAGAGTTCCCTCATCCCGCTTTGGTGACAGGGTGAACTCCACAACCTCCACTTCCTTCAGTGCAGTCTCCCTAGCCCACTGTGGCACCTTGGTGGTCTTTCCTGCAGGGCCAGGAGTGGTTTTCTTGGCCGGGCGGCCAGTCTTGCACTCTGCTGCCCAGTGGCCTTCCTGGCCGCATTTGAAGCAAGCATTGTGGGTTTCATGGTTTCATCACCTCTCTCTTCTCTGATAGTGACTTTTTCCATGGCCGGGCCAGGAGTACTTGTTACATGCCTGGTCGATCTCCACTTCTACAGCCAGGACATATGAGTTGTGGAGGGGTGCAGGGGACACAGGCATT
Organism: Thermophis baileyi; assembly: GCA_003457575.1. Lineage (NCBI taxonomy): Eukaryota > Metazoa > Chordata > Lepidosauria > Squamata > Dipsadidae > Thermophis > Thermophis baileyi. Next base: position 1,898,191 of record QLTV01000981.1, read on the forward strand.
GTACAAATCATTGTTCACTCCATCCTTGAAACAGCTGATGAGGATGTCCTCCGGCCAATCATTGAGTCGGCATGCCAGATCACAAAACTCTTCTGTGTATTCAGCCACCACTCTGAGGCCTTGGCACATGGTTTTGATGCAGTCCCTGGCTTTAGGGTCAGCTAGGGGGTCTTTGAACTGCCGACAAAGTGCTGTCATGAACTGATCGAAGTTTCTCAGCTCAGGTGCATTCGTGTTGTGAAGTGTCACCATCCAGCGGGCTGTGGCTCCCTCTAGTACCAGGGTGACACTCCTCACTTTGGCACCTTCAGTGGGAATTTCTGACTGTACTCTTGCAGGTATGTCAGGACATGGCCAGAAAGAATCCCAGTTGTTGGCGGTTGCTGTCAAATTTCATGCCCAGGGGTTGGGTCTTCCAACTCTTTCCTTTTGCCTGGCCAGGTCCCACCAGGGCAACATTTCTGGTGCCCCCCCCTTGGTGCTGTGCCTGTGGCAGCCGCATCTAGGGTCATTGAAGCTCCTGCCATGGTGCAGCCACTTGTCCCCCTCCTGGGCCTGTTGGGCCTCGCTGGTGGCAGCCATGGCATGGGTTTCACGTGCCTTCAGGGTTTGGAAGGTGTTCATCATCAACTGCATGGCTTGCTTCATCAGTAGGTCAGCATGGTCAGCTTCTCTGCCTTCCTCCTCCTCGTCCTCAAGCTCCTGCAGCTCTGGCTGCCACTCTCATTGTTGGCCACCATGGCTGACTCGGTTGAGGGTCACCTCTTTGGTTCTTCCTTCCCAGTCTTCCTTCTTCCTGACTCCAATGGACCACCTCCATGAGTCTCCCAGACTCCTGACCTCCTCCATCCATTTGAAGAGCTTCAGCCTGGGGGGAGGCCTGGATGATGCTTCCCCCCAGAATTCAGCTTCCTCCTGGTCACTGCCTTGGGCTGACATCATGTGTACTGTCCCCACAGTAGGGCTGTGTGCCTCTCTGGATTGACCAAATTTACAGATTCCGCCTAATGTAAGGAACTGCCCCAGCTGGTCCCTCAGGAAAGCATGACTCTTGACTCCATTGAATTGAATCAAAAGAACTTTTACTGAGAGAAAGTGGTTGCAGTAAAGTCAGGTGGAATCTGAAGGTCCCGTGCAAAGCAATTCTTTTGTTTCCCCAAACCTCCCCCCACCCGACTAGTCCACCGGCAGCCAATATGATGCTGCAAGGATGTTTTGAGAATGCTGGGGTGCTAGGCAGGTAACAGATCACTCTCAGGGCACAACAGCCTTGGAACCAAGCTGGAACTGGCTGGGAGGGAATCTGCTCCATCTTCAAAGACAATCTCCTTCCCTAATTCCCAAGCGGTTATAGCAAAAGTGAAAGCATGCGAAAAATACCAGCAAGCCTTCCTCCTCCCCACCTCCACCAACAGAATGGCAGGACACAATGGTGGACCTGACATCATGCTTGATAATGTTTACCTAATCTACTACTTTCCATTTTAGGGAAGATTGTTGGAAAGATTTTGTTGAATCCACTACAGAGTTCCTATATAAAACAGATTACATAGTTCCTTTTCAGTCATAATTCAGGACCAGGCACAGGACAGAAGCAACATTGGTCACTTTGGGATTTCTCACTCTTCTTGTATCCCCTAGGAGAGGTGCAGGCCTGTCCTGTGGGTCTTTGGGGGATGAAGTCAGTGGGGGATGAAGTCAGTGGGCCATCATAAGGGGAATATTCTCTGAAAGAGTCACTTTAATAGCTTGAATGCTGATATTCCATTGCTGAAAGCTAGTGGCAAAGAGTGTCCAGTGATTGTGACAAATATTCAACTTGTAGCCAGTAGCATTTATTTATTTATCAAATTTATCTTGATCTTTCATGATCAAGCTCTCACACAAGCTCTTTGAATGTAAATATGAATAAAATCTCTCACCTATCAGCAGTATTTTCAGGTTAACAGATACATAAATTATTAAATTGGATTACTAAAAAAATCTACAATTCGTTTTTATAAATACTTGTTATCACTAAATTAATCTGATGCCAATTGTAAAAGTTGAATAGAACAAACAATTGAGAACCTACCTTTTGTTTAAACAAATGGTAATCTTTTAATTAAATCTTAATATCTATATCATATTTTAAAAAAGTTCAGTCTTATTGGGTCCTACTGTGTTTGTATAGAAAAAGAATTAATAAATCATCCTGTTGTTGGAGATACACTGAGAAGTATGCTTCATTAAACTATATTCTGCAATGTCCTAAAATTGCTATATTCTGGGGATGATTAACACATGTTAATTTGACTTTGACAAGGATTAATATTTTTGAATATCTGTATTCTTTGGACCTACTTACAGTATATGGAAATAGATGGGTTGACAAAAAAATAGATTTATCATATCCTTGTGTGGGACAGGCATAGAGCTGAGGGTGTCCATTGCTGTGCAATTGGAGTCCAAACCCGTATCAGAAAATTAATTAATTAATTACATAATGCATCCAAAAATATCAGAAATTGACAGTTGCAATTTAAAGACAAACCAAAGTATAGCATAGATTTATCACATAGGCTATATTAATTTATCAGAAACTTTAATATTTAAGATTAATTAATTAAAGAATTGGGAATTGATCTACTGTAGTCTTTTTACCTAGATTGCGGAGCACTTTAACCCATAGAACAGCCTGCAGGGAACTCGTGTGTACCTGTTTCTTAAGAAAGGGAAAGTAAACTTCTGGAAAAGAGTCTCCTCTAAAGATGCAACTTTTAGGCCTGGATTTCCATGTGTTTGAGCTGAAGTTGTGTTGTAAATCACACAACTATAGCAGTATATCTGTCTGAGAAGTATATAACAAATGGATAAATGAAGGGCAACCATCCTGTCTCAAAGAGATGCAGGAACATGTTTATTACTTTACAAGTATAGCACTCACATCATACAAATACTTAATAATAGGGCTGCAGGGAGACTTCTACAATTGTCAGACTAGTAATTTCTGCTTATGTGAACCATCCCTTTTTGTATCAGTGTAACAATCATTGCTGCATTTCTTTAAATAAATTGCACATTGGCTTAGACAGGTACTATTAGTACTTCCTTCTGCCAACCTAGCAGTTCGAAAGCACATAAAAAATGCAAGTAGAAAAATAGGGACCACTTTGGTGGGAAGGTAACAGCGCTCCGTGTGCCTTTGGCATTTAGTCATGCCAGCCACATGACCACAGAGATGTCTTCGGACAGCGCTGGCTCTTCGGCTTAGAAACGGAGATGAGCACCGCCCCTAGAGCCGGAAACAACTAGTACGCATGTGCGGGGGAACCTTTACCTTTTATTAGTACTTCAATAACCTTTCAATCAATCTTAGATTTTACTGTCCATTACTTAAGTTCAACACTGATTCAGATCAGAGTTTCTTCAAAGTCATGAAACATTTTGACATTTATGTATGTATAATCTTAATAGATAAAGTAGAGAGGATATTATTAAAATTACTATATAAAATTCCTTTTTATCTTCCTTCTAAAATTTGAGACTTCTTCTCCTTCTCCTTCTCCTTCTCCTTCTCCTTCTCCTTCTCCTTCCTCCTCCTCCTCCTCCTCCTCCATCCATTGTATGAGAAATAATGAATTGGATTTCAGTGCAAAAGGCTTATTGTCATTAAACGGGGTGATATTTCTGGACAATGTACTACAGTCAACTAGATTTTGAAATCCTTTGAGGCTATAAGAAATCTGTAAAAATAAAATGTTCTATTAGTACAGTACAATAAAACAGCAAATGTATCAACTAATGTACCAGCATTGAAAGACATCTCAGCAAAATCAGAAGAAATAACACTTCAATTTACAGAAAACTTTCTAACCCAATTCTACCTTGAACTCTACAAAATTGTGAATGTATAAGAACACTGCACACCTACTATTTATGTAACTGGAAACTAAAATTCAGAGTCTAGGAAAGAATCGAACTGTCTTCAATTTCATATATGCAGCATTGTATTAACATTGTGGTAGTATTCAAATTTGAAACTTACAACCTACCTTCATCATGGTACTGCCCCTAAGGTCAATTATACTTACTTTCCTTGAAGGGAATCAGCAGCTAGCAAGTAAGATAAGAATAATGAAGGAATCAGATGGAACATCACTCTCAAAACAGAAATAAAGTATTAAAAATATGATGTTATAAGAGTTTTACTTAAGAAAGCTCTTCAAACCATAGAAAAACTGATCTAGTTAACACATAATTCCCAGCTTAGATAGCAGCACCCAGCTGACCTATGCTGATTTTAAAATGACAATAACAACAGAACCCCAAAGCAAAGTCAGATCTGGTTAGTACTTGGATGGATGACCACTAAAGCTGTTAGGCTAGATTGAGAATTGGAAAAAAAAAATCTTGGAAGACAGCTTTTGCAAACCACTTCCATATTATCATTAAGAAAGCTACATTCATAGATCCTTCTGATCAACCAAAATTGAGTTCAGTTTTAGGGAGTTGCTATCTGTTTATGCTAATCATAATGTGGTTGGTTGCTTTTTTGTTTGTGTAATATGGAACCTTTCCATTATTCTCTAACATTACATTATTCCAAGGAGGAGTAGCATCAAGACTATGTTCAACCAATCATGATTTCAGAGTCCTGCTTTACCTTTTTTGGCTGCACCTAGATTTAGTTAGTTTGTAGGTTCCATTGATTTCAGTGGCTCTGTTTTAATAACATTTACATCTGAATCAAACTCATTAACTTTGGAATGATGTAAATGACTTATAAGGAACTGATAAGCAAGACAATATAATTGAGCTAACTAAGATGCCTTTACTGATTAGATTTGTATTTATTTTCAAATCACTCAAAAATCCCAAGGGGAGAAATTTTAACTGCTGAATCTCTCCCTTGTCCTGATAAACATTTGCAATTTCACTCTGTGTTTCCACTCAAAGGAAATGTTGATATGTGTGGCTGAAAGGAATCTGTATATATTTTGTGTGCAGTTGAACTGGAGATTTTGTTTCTTTTTTATTTTTATTTTGTATTTCTCGTCCTGTTCTCCCATTCATCTCTACAACTCATATCAAGGCATGTTCCAGGTATTCCCTGTTTAGAACATGAATAAAATGAGAGTGTGGCCTTAGCTTTGAATGTGCCTTTTTCTTGAATTGGCATCTTGCCTTGAATGTTCTCACATCCAGATTTGCTAGAAATATAAGGATGGACCTGGTAATAGATAAAAGCCAGAGTTTCTTAAGCACATGGGTAGGAGTTATCCTCAATCATTGACAAAACTTTGTGATGATTTAAAATCACTGCAAAATGAAAGAGAAGATTTTTCAAGTGTTAAATAAGAGATAACTTATTCATAATATAAGTATTGTTGAGTACATTACTGGTTTTCTTACAGTAAGCATAACAAATGTTTTATCTAAGAAACATGGTAGTTTCTTAACTTTGGGATTTAGAGTTCAATTTCTGTTTCAAATGAGGCTTGAACTATAAGCAGTTGCAGATATTCCAATAGAAACTACTGGATCGTCTCTTTTAATGCTCTAAGCCTGAACATGCTTGAATTAAATTTGTTTGTTGGGGAGGGGTCCTTGGTGGTCTCTGAGCTTGGCTGTTTTTGTACAGATGTTTCATTATCCAAACTAGGTAACATTATCAGTGCTAGTGCTTGCTTGTTTGTGTATTAACCTTCAGCAGCTTTACTGACAAGAAAAGAAATAGAACAAAGATAAAACTTGTTATTCGGGTATTATCAGGTAAGTTTTCTGCAAAAGAAAGACCATGTTTGATTTTACATGTACATATTACAGCAAAATCAACTATGATTTTTAAAACTTCCTTCCTTCCTTCCTTCCTTCCTTCCTTCCTTCCTTCCTTCCTGGACTGATTTCTAGACTGTCTGACAATTTCAATGAAACAGAATGCTAAGTTTTTGGCATTCCACAGAGTCAAATATAGTACATTTTTTATCTTTTCAAACCAACATTTCTTGCAGAATTTTCCCTTCTTTTTAGACATCTAGTACATGTTAGAAGCTAATTCTATTTCCATTATAACAAATCATTCTTATATTAATTAGTGGCTCAAGCTGCTTTCTCTGTCAGACATACTGTAGAGTTAATGCAGTCTTGTCTTTTGGAAGAAAAGTGAAACGTAATTTCAGAAACTAGTACATTAAATTCAGTTCTACTACTTTTCCCTAGAGTTTCTTTTCTTTCTGGAGCTCTTTTTTTTGCCAAACAAAACCTGTAAAGTTTTTGTCCATAGTGTCTCCATTCAGGTTCAATGAAGTGCTATTGTAAATAACAAGCTTGCCTGTCAATCCACAAAGATCAAATACACATTGGAATATGAATCCTATTTCACAGTTTGCCCTGACCTATTCTCAGGCATTCTTAATTGGGCCAAGGATTTAACAGATGCCAACAGCAGGTTTGGAAGGCTGTTTAAAGAAAACAATGTATATAGGTAGTCCTCAACTTACAACCACAATTGGGACCAGAATTTTGATGCTAAGCAATGCGGTCATTAATTGAGTCATAAGGTAACTGGGCCTGATTTTACAGCAATTTTTACTGTGGTCATTAAGCAAATCACCACAATTGTTAAATGAATCCAGCATCCTCAATCAACTTGCTTGTTGGAAACTGGCCAAAAAGGCTGCAAATCATGATCATATGACCACAGGATGCTGCAATTATCGTAAGTATGGCCAATTGCCATGCATTCAAATTGTGATCATGTTACTGTGCGGCTGTTATGATGGTCCTAACTTTGAGGATATATTATACGTAAGTCACTTTTTTCAGGGGCCATCACAACTATCATTATGGTTGTAATGTCCAGGGTGGTTTCATGGAAGATATAATACACTGCTGTTCTATTTTTTTTTTTTTTTTGGACTCTTAAGCTAAGCTTTTAAATTAGCTCTTCAAAGAATTGCTAACTGATTGTATACAGAAATAAGTTATTTTCTTTTGGCTTTTCACTATAGAGTGATTCTTATCATCAATAGCAGTCTCTTAACTTTTAAAGTCTAAGCTAAAATTCTAACCAATAGTTTTAATAAATAAGCCAGTGTGTGTGTATGGGGGGGGAGGGGAACATGTGTTATAATCTGCAAGATAATGGTTGCAGCTCTGCCCCATTTTAATCTCAGTGCTTGGATTGTGATGCTGCACCTCCAGGTTGCAGATTTTGACCCCCTTCCCCCATCCATGGACACTACTGGTCAAAACTGTAAATATTATGAATGCTGTATATCATGCAAGCATACTATCTCTTTTGCAACTATGACTTTTTCCCACTTTCTATCCTAACTTGTGGTTAAAACAATAAAAATTTGATAGTCTGCTGAATGATTGATCCATTGAAGTGTTGCTGGTAGATGAAGTTATTCATATCATTGCCAATAGCAATTCAAAGTCCCTGAAAATTGCCTTTTTCTACACAGTAGCACTTAATGACTGTTGAGTTTTCATTACTGTACTGACAATAATTCCATGGCAAATTAAATAAAATTTATTTAATTTTACAGTATTTCAGTTAGATGATACTCAAGACGATCATGAAACTAAACCACAATGATATACACAGAAAGAATAACAACATCCTCTTAAGTTCTTATGACTATTCCAGATGGCCTGGGTTCATTGTCTGTTTGATTCAAAAGAGAAATGTAAGATTCTTTCCTTATTTGTTATTTGTTTATTTGTATCCCACTTTTATCGTTTTTACAAATAACTCAAGATGGCAAACATATCCAGCCCACCTTCCTCCTATTTTCCCCACAAGAACACCCATATGAGGTGAGTTGGGCTGTGAAATTCTATAGTGTCTGACAAGCTTATTTGAAAAATTACTTGCTCAGCCTTCCCTTGCAATCTGAAGCTCTGGAAGTAAGCTCAGTAAGAGGGAGGCTCAGGAGGATCATATGAGTTGTATATGCCCTAGAATCTTTTGCAATGTACTGTATTTGGATTCTGTGGCATATTTGCTTGGAATTCAAATAGGGTCAGCAGTGGCACCCAGTATTTTGGCTATTAACAGGAGCAGGACTACTTACTTTACCTGTTGTAGAAAGTTAGCACCCACCCCTCTCCTAGAAGAATGAAATATTTTAGAAAATATTAAAAAGGCAGAATATTATATTTCCCCTAAAAGAGAAATAGAAATCTTAAGGGAGACAGAAACTCAGAGCTTCAGCTCCCTGCCCTCAGCAGATATTTGAGAAGGCCTGGGCCAGCCTATCTACAAGACAAAAGACCTTTAGCCTCAGGGTGATGGGATTAGCCCTCAGTCAAGATCCAAACCAGGGCAAAGCCATTAAGACACAATAGGAATTGCTCAATACCCTTTCAGAACACAAGCCTCTTCATTGCATCACCCAGCAAGCTTCAACCAAGCTTGAATCAGAAAACCTACAAGGTCAGCTATGACCCCTGCATGGCCCCATGGGAGTCTGACTACAGCCAATAGAATACATTTCTTGCACATGAACAGGAAGCTCAAGGGCAAGGCCCAAGAGAGGGTATAAATAACCCTCACTCTCCACTCCATGTGGTCAGCTGCACCAGGACCATGTGCTTGATGGTTCTGCTTCATTAATCCATCTTTCCAACCAGCTTCCATGTTTCCAGTGTCTTTCTCCCCACTTGGAACTGAACCAGATGGATATTTCTTCCAACACTGTACACCAGCCTGTTTATAGCATAAAAAATCCCTATCATTACTAGGCCTTGAATACTCATGGAGTTATTCTGAGTATGATTGAATACTTGAGTTAGAGATCTCCATTCCTGAAATTTAAACAGACTTGGAGCCAGTCTTCATTCCTTAACAAGTAAGTGCTTTGGAAAATTCTGCTAACATTGAACCAATCTTAAAAGCCCTGACAGTAGTTGTGGGAAGAAATGAAAAAGTAGGGGGAAAGGTTTCATAAGCAACTGTTAGATACTAAGACTGAAGCACATAGGCTTCAGTCAGGTCCTCCATTCTGGCGGGAGAATACTTCTTGCTGATTGGCTGGACTGTCTGACAGCTCCCTATAAAGGGCTAGCTGTCAGACAGGACCTTTGCTGGATTGTACATAGTTCTCTCAATAAAGAGCTGCTTGTGTCACTACTTATACTGTCTGCCTCATCCATTCACCCTATATAACACTGGCAACGAGGATGGGATTGGAAGGCAGATAACGAAGAGCTGACCGACGCAATCCAGCCCAAGTCTTTGACACAAATGGCCTTTCTAAAGTGCCAAATCAGCTGAGATGATGACGTACGGCCCGCCGAGTCACTTCAACCCAGCACGGGAACACTGGGACTCCTACATGACTCGCTTTGAATGCTTTATGGAGGCGAACGACCTCCTCGGGCTATCTTACAACCACAAACGTGTGCTCTTCCTGAGTTACTGCGGGACTGACGTGTTCGAAACGGCCCAGGCACTAGCTGAACCAATGCCGGTCCAGGCGGTGCCCTGGTCCGCGCTACAGACCATGCCCAAAACCCACTATGCACCAAAACCCTCCAAGTTCGTGCGGTGGCACGCCTTCAATTTGCGGAACCAGAAAGAGGGGGAATCCATCACTGAATATGTTGCCGCACTGAGGAAGGCGGCTGCCCATTGCGAATTCCGGGACCTAGACGAGCTGCTGCTCGACCGAGTGATCTGCGGAATTCGGGACATTAACCTCCAACAGAGGTTACTTTCAAAACAACCCTCACGCTCCAGATTGCACTGGACGATGCCAGGGCAGCTGAAGCATCCACTAGGTCGAGTGAGGTGCTACAGCAACCAAGCAGCCCAAGAAGCGCGCACAAGGCTATCAGCGTGCATCGCGAGACTTATGCACAAGATTTCTCGCCTGACAGCGATGAGGAAGTTTGCTGCCTTTGATTTAAAAAGCGAGAAGTGGCAAATGCACCCGATGACAGATTCCCACAATGTACCGGCTGTGGAGGGCACCACCATCGCACCGACTGCCGATACCGCGAGGCCATCTGTCAGCGATGCGACCGCCGCGGTCACCTAGCGAGGGTCTGCCACGCTAAGCTGCCATCACCACAGGCAACGCAAAGAGCACCAAGCAAGCCCACCTATGCCAAGCAGTCTCAACACGGGGCTTGGCAGCCACGGTGAAGAACCGACTGGGCCAACGCAACTGAGGCCTGCCAAACTACAATCTGGCAAGCAACCACGCCATGCTGGAGGAAGCTGCGAGTCACCATCCTGCTCGAAGGGTCACCATGCAGCATGGAGATTGACACCAGGTCATCTCTTACGATTGTCTCCTGGACCACGCTGCAACAAGCGATCCCGGGCATCCAGAAAAGACAACTGCGGCGCCAAGAACTGAGGCTAACAGACTACCAGGGCAACCGCATTCCGGTCATCGGTTGTGGCACCTTCCAGGTGCAATTCAAGAGTTTCAATGGGCCACTCACACTAACTGTGGTCAGCGGCTCCCTTCCAAGTCTGCTCGGCTTGGAGTGGTTCGAGGCTCTAGGCATGGGGGTGACCGGAATCAACGCCATCACCGATGACGCCACTGAAGACCTAATGCGGAAGTTCGAGGACGTTTTTAGTGGCAGTCTGGGTACGTATAAGGGGACCCCAATTTCGTTTAATCTAGACCCAAACGTCGCGCCAATTCGGCTTAAGCCTCAGAGGCCTCCTCTGGCCCTCTGACCCAAAATTGATAAGGAATTGGATAAGCTAATTGTCCAGGGAATCCTAGAGCCCATAGACCATGCCCACTGGGAGACCCCAATAGTGACCCCGGTCAAGCTGGATGGGTCAATCCGCCTCTGCGCGGACTATAAGTGCACATTGAATAAGGCGCTTCAGCAGAACGCCTATCCAGTTGCTGTGGTCCAGCATCTGCTACACTCCCTGGGTCCAGGAAAAGTTTTCGCAAAACTAGATCCCATGCAGGCCTACCAGCAACTGCCTGTAGATGGTGCCATTGCGGAGGCCCAGACCATCGTAATGCACAGGGGTGCATTTAAATGTAAGCGGCTCCAGTTCGGAGTTAGCGTAGCCCCCGGACTGTTCCAAAGTCTTATGGAACGGCTGCTAGAGGGAATTCCGAGGATCATGCTGTATTTTGATGACATTCTCGTCTCAGCGAAAGATTAAAAACAACTTTTCCAAAGGCTTAGAGCAGTGCTGACCCGAATTAGAGAAAAGGGACTGCGCCTAAAGAAAGAGAAATGCCAAATTGGGGTGGACAGAGTTGAGTTCCTAGGGTACATGATTGACGGCTCTGGGATACACCCCACAAATTCAAAAATTAAAGCCATTCAGGACGCCCCTACCCCCCGGAACCAGACTGAGCTACAGGCGTTCCTCGGGCTCCTTAACTTCTATAGCATTTTCCTCAAGCAGAAGGCAACGGTGGCCGAACTGCTCCACAAACTGCTCGGAAAAAAGGTGAAATGGACCTGGGGAAGGACTGAAGCAGCCGCGTTCGCCGCTGTCAAATGCCTCCTCTCAGCAGACAGCCTCCTGATTCAATATAATCAGACCCTGCCACTCGTGTTGACCTGCGACGCTTCGCCTTTTGGCGTCGGGGATGTCCTCAGCCATTGCCTACCCAACAGTACTGAAGTGCCCATCGCCTTGTATTCCAGGACTCTGTCCACCGCAGAGCGGAACTACAGCCAGCTGGACAGAGAGGCGCTGGCTGCGGTGGCCGGGGTCAAGCAATTTCATGATTACGTGTATGGGTGGCAATTTGACTTGATCACAGACCACAAGCCGCTTTTGGGACTCCTCGCAGGTGATCGCCCCACGCCTGCCTCACTGTCACCTAGAATGACTCGTTGGGCCATTTTCCTGGCTGCTTACAGCTACCGGCTGATCCACCGGCCTGGACAGACTCTGGGACATGCAGATGCCCTCAGCTGCTGTCCCTTGCCGGACCTGTTAGAGGATCCCACACCTGAGACTCCTGTCCTTCTTATTGACTGTCTGGACTCAGGGCCTGTAACCTCACTCGAGGTTGTGCGCCATTCGGCCAAGGACAGAACAATAGCCAAAGTCTTGCACTGGGTGCTGAGGGGATGGCCGAAGGGGTCTGTGTGTCCTGAATTAAAAATGTTTGTAACAAAGCAAAATGAACTATCGGTATTGCGGGGTTGCCTTCTCTGGGGGGACTGGGTGATTGTTCCACAGAAACTGTGGGTTGCAGTATTGGAAGCATTGCATGTGGGTCATCCGGGGATTGTCCGGATGAAAGCCTTGGCCAGGAGCTATGTGTGGTGGCCTAACATGGACCGGGACATTACTGAATGGGTGGCCATCTGCACTCCATGCCAGGAATCCAGACCAGCTCCCCCAGAGGTGCCCGTGCACGAATGGGAATGGCCAAAAGCACCCTGGTCCAGGGTGCACATAGATTTTGCAGGCCCCACTCACGGGCAAACCTTTCTCATAATTGTGGACGCCTACTCGAAATGGCTAGAGGTAGTCCTCATGACCACCACAACGGCAGAGGCGGTCATCAAGGTGCTACGGAGACTTTTCTCCACTCATGGCCTACCCGATGTCATAGTCTCAGACAATGGCCCCCAATTCACGGCCCTAAATTTTGAGATCTTCCTAGCCGAGCAGGGCATCAGACACGCCCTTTGCTCACCCTTCCATCCGGCCAGCAATGGTCAAGCGGAAAGGATGGTAAGATTGGCCAAAGAAGCCCTCTCCAGAATGGGCCCGGGTGATTGGCAAGCCCGAGTTGACAAATTCCTATTAGTGCAACATATCACACCTAGCGCCACCACCGGTAGAAGCCCCTCTGAGCTTCTAATGGGTTGCCGGCTAAGGTCTCCCCTAGACAGGCTACACCCAAACTACTCTGCCGAGGCCCCCATAGACTCCCATAGTCAGCTCCGTCACTTCAGCATAGGGGATCAAGTATATGCCCACAATTATGCTGGGGGTTCTCTCTGGGCTCCTGCCACAGTCGCAGAGATCACCAGCCCTCGCTCTTACCGATTAGAGCTCGAGGACGGTAGAAGCTGGAGGCGGCACATTGACCAACTCCGAGGCCGACTCAGCCACTCCACTCTTAGGCTACCAGAAATAACTTCTGCGCCAATGCCTAACCAAAAAGAGCAATCACTTGCTCCTAACGCAGACAACTCAAGCCGACCAAGTCCGGAAGACTTACCTGATGACGCCAATGCCAGGGGGCGAGTTCCAAGCGAACCGGTTCTTGGAACTCCAGCCATGCCCCAGGTCAAGTTCCAGACGCTTCCATTGGTTGAGGCCGGGAGCAACAGAAGCTCGACCGACCTGACCGTTCCCGCAGCTCCGAAAGATCAACTAAACGCCCTGCCTACCTACGTCACACGTTGGGTGAGCCCAACTAAGGGGGGAGGGGTGTTAGATACTAAGACTGAAGCACATAGGCTTCAGTCAGGTCCTCCATTTTGGCGGGAGAATACTGCTTGCTGATTAGCTGGACTGTCTGACAGCTCCCTATAAAGGGCTAGCTGTCAGACAGGACCTTTGCTGGATTGTACGTAGTTCTCTCAATAAAGAGCTGCTTGTGTACTACTTATGCTGTCTGCCTCATCCATTCACCCTATATAACAGCAACAATGAAAAACAAAAAAACCCACAGAGATGCTGCCTTGATAATGATTGAGGCAATTATCATACTTAATAAAAATATAGATTTGTATCTAAGTTTCAGCAGACAGTAGTGTCTACAAAAGCTGGTCTCTACTAATGAAATGACAAATGAATGCAAGACTAAGACATTAAATTATCCCATTTAATCTCTTGATGGAAAAGAAATGGAAAGAGATTGAGGTGGGAAAGAGAATAATAATTTAATTTTTCCCCCTGTTCCTCTCATAGTACCTTCCAAATAAATATCTGTCTAAAATATATAACTGGTCCTTGACTTACAACCATTCAATTAATGATTATTTGAATTAATGACAGAAAAAGCCATTTAGGACCTAAACTGGAATTTGCAATTATGTGATCTCAGTTTGGACACTTGGCAATCAGCTCACATTTATGACTGGTTGCAGCATTGTGTGGTCACACGATCGTGATTTTGACTTTTTTTTTGCCAGTTTACAGCAAAAATGTTATTGGTTAAGTTGGATTTCCACTTATCATAAAAATAATTGTAAAATTGGGTCCAGTCACATTATGATTCAACTATGACTACAACGACTTACAACAGAAATTCCAGTCCTAATTGTGGTTGTAAGTTGGGAGTACCTGTAGTTTCTATTTGAAGATGCAATATGCAAGAGCATCAGAAATAGGCCATGGAATTACAATTAAAGAAAATGAACTTTTTATATTGAAGCATCAAAAAGAATGGGATGTAGGATTTAACAAGACTAGGACAGTATTTCTTCCATCTTCAGAGCTGTCATTTATTTAATTCACATACTGAGAAATACTGGTGTTACTGTCATAAAAAAAAGAATCTACTGAAAAATTTGGGGGTAAGATCATTTTTTTCCCCTTGCAAGTGGAGAGAAAATCATATGTGTAGAAAAATGTAAGACCCCCTACTTTTAAACAGTTGGTCTGATAAAAATGTGAGAAATAAATTCATTAAGTAGAAAGTGATAGCAAAGTCATACAAAACAATAGTGAGCCCAAAAATTGTAGGGAAACCAGGCTGGTTTGTGAGGAAGAATAAGCAGGCTGAAAACATGATTTTAAAATCTATTAATTAAAAAGTAAATCTGCTTAGAAGTAATCTGAGATATTTCTATACACATTACTATAGATCTGCTATTATTTCTTTTTTTGGAAAAAGTTCATAAAAGCTACCATACAGTCTACCAAGATCAAAGTTCAATGTACTAAAGATGATGGAGGATTAGTTTAATTTCTATTGTAGTTAACTGGATGTACAAATAATAGCTTCCTTTGAGCTTTAAGTTATAAAATATTTAGTACTTGATATCTATCTTTAGATGGTGAGGATCAAGGGGTGTCAATATTTGGCAGAATGTCCCTGCTGGCATCTCATTTTCTCTGAAATGAAAGATTGAAAAGAGAAGGGAAAATGAATTCTGTTAACCCTAGTCGTCATAATTCAATCTATCTATATATTTGTTGCTAAAACAGGTTAAACATAAACTCCTTATACTCTTTAAGTATAGTCACATTTTTTAAAAGCTGTTCTGGAACACCTGAACTTCTATTAATTGTTTTTTTGTGTGAATAAGTTGCTATTTGTGTTGTGGGTGAATTATGGAAAATGAACCTCTGAATAAGCAATGTAAAATTAATATAAAAAATAAATTTTGATCAGAGCCGCGGTGGCGCAGTGGTTAGAATGCAGTACTGCAGGCTACTTCTGCTGATCACCAGCTGCCAGCAGTTTGGCAGTTCGTGTCTCACCGGCTCAAGGTTGACTCAGCCTTCCATCCTTCCGAGGTCGGTAAAATGAGGACCCAGATTGTTGGGGGCAATATGCTGACTCTGTAAACGGCTTGGAGAGGGCTGTAAACCACTGTGAAGCAGTATATAAGTCTAAGTGCTATTGCTATTGCTATCAAGGAAAGAAATATTGTTTAAAGAATGCCCTGATATCATGCCTTAAGATACTGAGGGAAGAAGCACAAAGAAATCAAATCCTTAACTGAACGATGGTACACTCCTATCTAGGATGGTCATCCTCTTCCCACCAAGCCCACAACTTCAGAGGGACACAAGGAACATCCACCTAGCAAGCCACATTAACTGGATCACCCCTTGTGATCAGTGGGGTAATACATGGCACAGATTGTCCTCACATGCAATACAAAAACATTATTGTGACTATGCCTCTTGTGCATGACTACAGACACAAAAGCCAAGGGAAAAAGACCCTCTATATTATGGCATCTATTTCTGAAGTCATACTAGTCAGATCATTTTGTCCTCCGTGTAAACATTTCCAGTGAATGATACTGCCAGAGAACAGAGATATCACAAATCATTAAAAACCAACCAACCAAAAGGAGATGAGATGTGTTAGACCAAAAACCTATCTAGTGTAGTTCTTATAACCATAACAAGCTTTCAGTACTATGCCTTGTTTCTCAGCTGAATTATTATTCTCTTTCCCACCTCCATAGATAATATACAGCTATCATACCTTGCATGCATTCATAGTCCTATTCTCTATGTGAGCATTTAATCTTCTTTAAAAGTGTAAACATGATGTACCACTAATACAATATTACAGTTTAGTATACACTGGAGGGGGGGGGGGTTCCTGCTATTGGTCATGACTTGTTCATCCTTTAGCTTCATTGGATATTCCTGGATTTTTAAATCAGTACTCTGCATGTGCTTAATTTTATGCTCTTCTGTGATGTCTATTTCCAGTTACCTTTTTTTCCCAAATTAGAAATTTTCTAAACTGTATACCTTTTCTCAGTTGTCTTTTATTTGCCTCTTTCAGTTGCGTATACCTCTTTCAAACATCATGTAGTGGCTGGAGAAAAGCAAATCTAAAACTAAAATAAAAATGATTATATTCTTGTTGGCAAAGTTGCACTGAATTGTTAGTTCTTCATTTTTAGTATCTTTCTAATGCTATTATTATTCAATTTACTTTATATAATATCAGTTCCTTTGTGTGTGGGGGAGGGAGGGAAGAAGTCAAATACGAATTAGTTTCTTGAAGTGACACAAAATGTAATATATCTAGGCATGAACTGGTAACCCATTTATACAACTAAACAAGATTTTCTAAAATTAAGTGAACTGTATAGTGTAATTGAAAATTAATTTAGAAAAAATCCTGCTGCTTTTAGTCATGAATCATAATAGGCTACTCTAGGAATTATGTCTTAATATTAATAAAGTTAAATGTCCAGCACAAGGAAAGCAGAGTAAAGAAAGTTTTGTTGGAAGAAATTTCCCCAGTTCGTTCCCAGCTGGGACACATCACAGACGCTGAGAAGAAATGGATGCAGAAGCCAGCTGCCAGAAAGTGGAATTCTTTTAATGTAGGAAGGCAAGAAGCAAAAAGTGACACAGCTCAAGCGTTCCTGGCTTGCAAGCAGAGTGGCATGATAAGTTTATGGATTTTTATACTCATTTTCCCTTTGAAGTTTGTGTGGTTTGATGAGATTTTGTGTATGCCTTTAGTTAAGGTGATTGCTCTGAGTTCTGTCTTCCTGCCTTAATGGGTTAATCCTGTTCCTGGGGCTTTGTGTTTCCTATCCTGGGGGTTAATTCTGCCAGGAAAGAGGAAAAGGGGAGTTCCAGGTGAGTTATTTTTAGTTGGTTTGAGTACTTTCAGGATCTGCCTTATAGTCCAGTTTTTTGTTATTTCTAGTTAATGGCTTTTGGCAGCACACCCAGACTTTCAATCAGCTCGGGCTGGGACTTTTGTTTTAGGCTTTCTTAAAGGGGAAGGGCTGGCTTGAGTCTCTTGGCGCTGTTTTCTGAGGTTTCTGGTGCTGTGAGGTTTCTGGCACTGTCCTTTTGGGGTGTACTTCCCAGAGTTTAAATCAGCTATTGCTGTTTTTAAGTGGTGAGACACATAGTTGATATTCATGCCCTTAAGGACTAAAGCTCCTGAAAAGGCCTGAAACCTCCTTTAATTTCATGTGATACTTTAACAACAGAACAAATATCTTTGTTCTATTGCTTGTGAAAACTTCTAGGACTTTCCATATGTGTGTCTTTATTTGTATCCTTACGATTTACATTGACTGGTTCCTAATATGACTTGATTGCTTATTTGTACCCGGACTATCATTACGTGTTGTACCTTATGATTCTTGATGAACATATCTTTTCTTTTATGTACACTGAGAGCATATGCACCAAGACAAATTCCTTGTGTGTCCAATCACACTTGGCCAATAAAAAATTCTATTCTATTCTATTCTATTCTATTCTATTCTATTCTATTCTATTCTATTCTATTCTATTCTATTCTATATAGATACTTTTATGGTTGCCAACAGCACATAAAGTGGAAAAATGAAATATGTTATCAAAAACTAGAACAAACTCCTACTTAGTTCCATTACAATTCTTACATATGTAGAAAGTCAGCATCTACCCCCCAGAAGAATGAAATATTTTGGGAAATATTAAAAAGGCTGATTATATTTCCCTAAATGAGAAATGGAGAAACATGTTTTTTAGAGGCAGGAAGCAGCCCCCAAGTCTTTCTTAATAGCCCACAGCAGATGCTAGCACTTACGAGATAAAGAGCTTATTGAAAGAAGAGGCTAGATGGCTCTATTCATAAGCAAAGCAAATACTGCAAGCAGAAATCCATTCAAGACAGGATATTTCGAAACTGCTTGCAGCAAAGTTTGACAGCTAACAAAAGCAGAGTGATGGGATTAGAAGCAGCCCGTCACCCAAGATCCAACACAGGATGAAAGCCATTAGCCACAATAGGAATTGCCCAACAGCCTTTCAGAACACCAGCCCCTTCATTGCATGACCCCCAGAGCAGTCCAAACTTCAAAGTCACAGAAACCTGGGAGCTCAGATAAACAATGTCCAGATCCAGAATCTCAGAAAATGAATCTTCATAGATGCTTTGAAATCTATAAAGTTCATTATTTAATTTGTTAAAAGCCAAGTTAACTGAATTGAAACAATAACAATAACAATATATACTGTTTTGGTGCAGTGTTTAGAATGCAGTATTGCAGGCTAATTCTGACTGCTGACTGCCAGCAGTTTGAGTCTCACTGGCTCAAGGTTGACTCAGCCTTCCATCTTTTCAAAGTCGGTAAAATGAGGACCCAGATTGTTGGGGGCACTATGCTGATTCTGTAAACCGCTTAGAGAGGGCTGTAAAGCACTGTGAAGCAGTATATAAGTCTAGTGCTATTGCTATTGCTATACCAAGTGTGTTGACTGATTATATTTAACTGGAAAATGGACAGGGATATGTTTTGTGGGTCTGACATAAGTAAAATAAATAAAAGCATTGTTCACACTGAGGTTTTTCAAAACTGCAAATTGTTTCTTAGGAACTACTAGACAACATTCTGAAGGGCAAATTCAGATGAGTTAGGCCTGAAAGCTAGGGGTTAAAGATTCTACAGTCTACTACATGTGGCAGGCAGTGTTTTATAAGTCTGTCTTACAGGAATAAGCTAGAAGCATGTGTCTGAACTATTAAAGCAGGGGTGTCAAACTCGCGGCCCACGGGCTGGATGCGTCACGTGCTGGCCCCGCCCCCGCCGAGTTTAGCGAAGGGGAAAAAAGTTCCAATATGTCACGTGATGCCGCCGTGACGACACGAGTTTGACACCCCTATATTAAAGGAAGGTTAAATTATGCAAAGAGAAATTAGCTGATGCTGTTTTGTATAAAGGAAAACCATAAAGAGTAAGAAAGCAGAATGAGAAACTGTATTTCAACAGGCTTATACTATATTTTCATTGCCTAAGTCAGAGATTTTTCATTATATATATATTTTAATTATCTGAGAGTAGGGACAGGACTCAAGCAGAGCTGTTTTGCTCAGAGGCACTTCCCTTTGAAGTTCACACTTCCTACATTGCACTCTCAGAAGATGAAGCATACTAGCAGTTTATGGAAATGTGCTCTGGCCACATATTAGAGTTCCTAAACTGAACTGTTCATTCAGAAATTCTAAACAAGGAAAGTTAATTCTTGTAAGCAATAATTTTTACACAAGAAAATGTTTCAAGTGCCTAACTCCCCACATCTAATCCAAAGTGGGTTTTTTTTCTTTTTCAGAGAGAGCTGCATCATATGATTGGATGGAAGATTCCCATGGAGCACTGTTTCTCAACCTAGGCTGGTTTCTGAGGAATGGACTTCAACTCCCAGAATTCCCCAGCCAGCCTGACTGGGGAATTCTGGGAGTTGAAGTCCATTCCTCAGAAACCAGCCGAGGTTGAGAAACACTGCCAGAGCTTCCTTGGAAGACAACATTGCATTCTCTGCATAACTAGGCCCAGAGTCCAAAGCTACATGTTTATGCCCTTCTTCGTAGTTTAATTCATAAAATTATGATCTTACATTCCCACTCTGTGCTGGCGTGGGGGTGGGAGGCAAAAATGCTGACATTCAAAATCTAACATTAATGCCAGACTAGTATAAAATGTGTCACTTCAGTGGCATACATCCTTTTTAGAAAAAAGTAAAGATCTTACAGTGCCATATTTACAACAAAGCAGGCTTGTTATTTCCTCTCTGCTCCTATTTGTGCACTAATTATAATAGTCATCTACATAGGCACTTAAATTCATGTAAGCGTATCATCCTTTTAGAAGATATATTAAAATGTTTGTGTTACAATGCATTTTGTTAATCAAGTAAGAATGAGATATTAAAATACCATGTTTTGCCTTTTAATTTTATTTTGTGTACCTCTGTCCATCTTTTGGGACCAAAATGAAAGCAACTTTGTGGAAACATGTAGCAAAAAATAAATAAAAACAAATACTTTGGGTTGCAATCTAGTTCCATAGTTGCTCAGACTTGGTCCTAAGGAACTCAACTGACAGAACTTTTGAATAGGCATGTATAAGACTGAGTTGTTAATTGTTCAGCTCTGTAAATTTCCTTCCTAAATGTAAACCAATAAATGGTAAACGGGTGCCCAGTTAACATTTCCAAATCATATAATCAAAATTTTAAGTTTCCCATTACTTGTGCCATCCGCTGAATAAGAGAAAGTTTAAAAATTTATGGCCTTTGAAAGGACTTCATTTGTTTATATTTACAATAAGAACTGTACTTTTATTAAATTGTTAAAATGTGAGAATGATATCTTATGAATGTAATTAATGTTCAGAACTTAATGGCTAATTCATCATAGCAGCCAGCTTTAAATAGAATAGCTTCATGTATCCTTATTACATGGAAGGGAAACTCTCTATTTCTATGTTGCTAGCTCCTCAAAAAAATTCTACTTGAGAATTACCCTTTGAGATAGACATTTTGAAAACTGACCTACGAACCAGTGCAGATAATCATTCATAAAAGTTTTGTTCCATGCATGTAGAACAGCCATACACAACATCACTTGTACTATTATGAGGGGATTTTCCAAACTTTTGCCCATGTATTTAATCATGTAAATGCACACAGTATAATGGGCATAACCATAATCTTTACATGTGGTTATTTGAATGGATAAGCCAAAATTTTCCTATACCTGTGTAGGAAAAAAAATGCATAAAAGAGACATGATGTTCAGGAATTATAAGAAAGCCAGTTTGGTCTGGTGGTTAAGGTCCCAGGCTAGAAAACAGGAGACCGCAAGTTTCAAGTCCTGCCTTAGCCATGAAAGCCAGCTGGGTGAGTTTGGGTCAGTCATTCTCTCTCAGCCCAATCCACCTCACAGGGTTGTTGTGGAGAAAATAGAAGGAGGAAGATGTGTTGGATATGTTCACCGCCTTGAGTTATTTGTAAAAATAATAAAGGGGGGGTGCAAATAAATAAATAATACTATTGGAATTAGATTAGGGACTAAACATTGAATGCTCTTGTATCTCAGTTCTCTAACTGAACTGTATTATGAGGTTCAGGCAATAAAGTGGCACTCTGAAAGTTCATGCACATCATATTTTGGGGATTATGACATGAAATGTTTTTGCATTGATGAAGATAGAGTATTGCAGTGTTTAACACTACATGCTAAATTTAGCCTTTGAACCCATCAACATGAGAATGAAGTACAAATGGGATCATTTAAAGGTGCATTTAGGCATTCAATGTTTAGTCCCTAATCTGTAACTGTATTATTTGATTATATGTGTGTTAAAAGAATATTATGCCTGGGGTATCTAGTTATGTATATATTGCACTTCAAGTATTAGCATAATCGAAAATATTTTGGGATAACTAATACGAGTTCTAGAACTTCAGTCAAGTATAAGGCACAGTATTATTTAATACCGGTAATTAATTATATTAGTTGGATCATGTCCTTGTTCACAGAAGTTCAATCTTTTGGTCCAAATTTTTGTTTCACTAAGTTACTGCATTAAAAAATGTTCTCTGTATTAGATTTCAAATACCATGTAATGCCTCTAAGTAGAACTGACATATTCAAATGATAACAGGATAATTATGATAACTACAAAGAGTGCTATTGTTGAGAATATCATTTATCAATTCTGTGGTCCCCATTATTCATGCATTTTACATGTTGGGAATACAGTAACTTCAAAGAATAATAATCCAGAATGGCTACATTCTTAATAATTCATGCTCACTTAATAAAATATTACTAATAATCATAATGAAAGGATGGTTATAAAAGTGGAAAAATGTAAAAATTTATTCCAAGGAAAATTAACAGGCTACACAAATAAATTTTGGTAAATGCAACTTTATATTGAAATCCACACATCTGTATCTTAAAGAAGGAAAGATTCACAGACTCAAATGTCTTTCTAAGGTACTAGAAATCATATTATATGCTTTCACAAGTTAAAACTGAAATAATTTGAAACAACTAATACACCAAAAATGTGCAGAAAGTATCAACAAGACTGTGCCTTCAGTAGAATAAATGCTTTACACATTGTGCAAGTTATCTTACTAAGGCTGAGGTCTTCCCATGACAGCTGTCTTAAAAATATAAACACACATAGACTGCCTGTGTTTCTCAGAACAAACTAGAATGGGCAACACATTTAGAGTGGCAAAAAATCATATCATCCTAGCAATAGGCATACTGATCTGGGGGAATCATGGAATAAAAATAGGATTTAAGTGATCTTTCATGCATTCCCAAATGACAGACTAGAGTGACCGATTCATTTTTCTTTACTTATCTGCTAAAATACTGAACAAAATGGAAGATACTAGATAATCCCTTAAGGCAACATGTGGTATATTCCATGTAAGGATTACTTTTTGACATTACAATTAGATAATCTCATTTATGTTGCCTATCTAATCGATATCTAGCTTTTGAAAATATAAAATGGGTCTAATCAATATTAAATCAAATTACACTTTTTAAAAAAGACATAAAAAGGAAACAAACTAACAGAGAATACAATTATATGCATGTAACATTTCATCCAAAATGAAAGAATTGTAAACAAAAAAGAATATACTCAGAGAACATTAAAAGTCTTTAATTTAAACAAAAGAGGCGGGGAGGAAAAATCTAGAAAACAGAACTGGCTTTGGAATGTTCCTCCAAACAAACAAAGGATGAAAATTCAGCACTACATGGCACATCATTTCCCATCAACTACAGGACTTCAGTCAGTCCCTAGATTTTAGTCTTCAAAAAATAATAATCATATGAAATAGCTGAAAGGTCATCCAGTGCCTAAAATTAGTTTTATCAACATATTAACCTTATGTCAAACTTAATTGATTCAGATGTCCAATGCTAACCTTTGTGATGGTCTTACTTTACATCATGGTATATATATACAGCATTTAGTGCTGATATATTTATCACCTGCTACTCTGAATCATTACCTAAATTTCAACCATATCAAAGCATTTTAGGGCAATGGCTCAGTCCTTTATCCTTAATTACAAACCTCCCCAATGGTCAGCAGGAATAAATTTAGATTTCAAAATAGGATTTAATGATGAGCTATTGCAAAGATGGCAGAATATTGTTGCCCAAATCCTTACAATTGCTGACATTCCTCTTTTAATGCTGTTCTCTTCCTTCTCCTCTTCTTCTTCTCAAGACATGGCAACAGTAACCCCACAATTGCTTAGTAGAGAAGGGTAGTGTTTTCACAAGACTAAAGATTTTACAGATGCTCCCTCATATAACACAGTAAGGTTCCCTTGGTAACCTGGATTTTCTGCAGTAAAGAAGGGTTGTGCTGAAACAGCGCCTCAGCTCTCTGTTGGAGAAAATGCACACAAAAGGATTGATTCCAGCTTGGGCAAAACTCATCCAAACAGCGGCTGTTAGAAATCCCCCAGGAACCACAGGGCCTCTTGCAAAAACTCTCCAGTAGCAGGCGACCAGATAGGGCCCCCACAAGGTGAGAAAGAGGAATGTCATTATATAGAACATTCTACTGATTCGTTTTTCCATTTTGAACTCATCCAAGACAAGTAGCCTTCTCCTGCTTGTGGTGTTGGCATTTTGCCGGATCCCCAGCAAGGTAGGTGGCGTGGGGCCTCTTCCAAATCCGGCCAGCCAATTTGCAGCCGCTTGACCACTGGCTCCAGGACCATGAAATGTCCAGTTCTGGCTCACCGCAGCAACAAACTGAACTGGCTTCATTTTCCTGCGATCATGAACAAAAAAGATCAGCTTGAGGTAGACAAGCTGTGTGGCTAGAAGGATGAGAGCAAGCAGCAGCATGAATCCCAGCGAATCATTGGCTCTAAAGGAACGATGCTGAAAGGTACACTGGTCTTCCTCCCTAATAAAGGAATACGTGCCCACATCCAATACTGGAGGAAAAGCCATAGCTACAGATAGGGTCCACACCATACAGATCACTGCCAAACAAGTCCAAAAGGACAGTCTTTTTGTATAAAAGCGGTGGTGGGCAATAGCTAAGTATCTGGTGACGCTTATGCAGAACAGCATGAAAGCTGTGTGGAAACAGGACAAAACACCCAAGAAGGCAATCACTTTGCAAGTGAGGGTCCCATACGTCCAAGATGATCCATTTTTCACGGAAGTAAAAACAAATGGGAAACAAATTGCAGATCTGAGGATATCTGAGCAGCAAAGATCCAAGAGGAAGTAATAAGGAGCTCTATGCAAGGACTTGTCTTTAACGAGCAAAATGGAGATCAGGAGGTTCCCTACTACACTGACTCCTATGATGAATCCCAGAGAAGTCAATTTCAAAAATGCTGTTAAAGGGGAAAGATTTTGCAAAATGTTGTCAGCTGCATGGCTGTAGTTCGCCATAGATGGATGGAAGATAAGAAGGTTGCCTTAGTCAAGTCTCATGATCTATATATATGAATAACGAAAAAATAGATCCATACATCTTACTGTGAATGTATTCCAAAAGCAGGTCTGACCTGGGATTTAGTTACATAGTACGTTCTCTTTTCTTCCATCAGATTCATCATGTCATCAAAATATCTGGAAGAAAAAAAAAATCAAGCCATCAGGCCTTAAGTTAACATACAAATAATGCCAGGATGTGCTAACCAACATGTTAATTTATGGAGAGCCAAAGGAAGTTGCAAGTTGGAGTACTATTATTTGTTTGAGGGAAATTCAGTGAGAACTGCACACCTACTATGCAATGCTTTAGGTTTACTCACAATCCCTCAGATTATTTACAGTCAAATCTCTGGGCAAGGTAAGAAACCTGTACTTTCCCTACTTCCAAACAGCTGGATTCATACAAGATAATTCCAAGCACTGTTTACACTGGTATATTTTGAAAATAAAATGGGAAGGAAGTCTGTTGAATAGCTTTGTCATGTCCACCTTTTTTGTTTACATGATGTGCTTCAAGGCAGATGCTGGGCTGGTATGGAATACATCCAAAAAAAACCCTGCAGAATGTATGTTTTCTAACTCAGCTTCCAAAAGCATATAATCACACCCTGCTAGTTCATCCACCCTGAAAGAAGATAACAGAAACACAATCTTCCCAGTGATTTGGGTTCAACCCCTCCTCAGACTTGTAAATAAATGCCTGTGCTAAAGAGTTGACAGCCCAGTGTTTTATGGGCTTTTGTGTCCTCTTATGATATGGAGGTGGGGAAAAGCAGAGCAATACTGAATATATCCAGGGAGATAGTCATGTGTGTCTAGGAAACATACCCCAGGAATAAGATCTCATTCAGACATTTCCCACCCAGGTTACCACAAAATGCAAAGATCCATATTTGGACCATTGAACTTCAGAATTTGTTTTGATGCTGTCTCCCAGAAACAGTTCCTGGACCTAGAATAAAATGTCCTGCTACTTCCAGGGATTTGGGGAGAGCCATTCAAGGCGGTGGCAGGCAAGGTTGCTTGTTCGTCTCTTTCCCAGTAGTGTTCCTCCCTCCTCCGCCCTCGCTTCTCAGGTTTACAACATCGCATCCAAGGAAAAGCCCTTCCACCATTCCACCATCCAGGAATTTTGCCTGACTGCTGCTGCTGCTGCTGCTGGTGGTGGTCGGTAAACAAGAGCTCGATTGGATCACGACAGCATTGTTCCAAAAACAGACACATCAACATGAACACACAGAGCCTCCATCAATCAAATAAATCCGCCGACCCCGCGAAATATGCTCCCCCCGACCTCCAGTCCCTCTTCCATGTACATCCACACGGCGTCGAGAGGCCAGATGATGCACAGGGTCTGCTTTCGGAGCTAAGTGCTTCACCTGCTGGGGACATCGGCTCTCAGGCGGCGACTTTTCCCTTCATCAGCTGATTCAAAAATGACTTCCCCCCCCAAGAAACCACCATAACACCGGATCAGCTTAAAGAATAGAGGGAGTGGGTCCCTCCAGCCCCGCTCCGACTGCTACGTCGCATCTCCCCTCCTCAGACAGATAAATCCCGGGTCACACACATACACGCGCGCAGCGTTCCCCCTATACCTGTAGGTGATGGAGAAAGGGGAGATAGAGAGAAGCCCCCCCACCCCCCTCACTGGATCTTCTTTTTTCTACTTGCTGGTGTTTTCATGTCTTGATTTATTTCTTTATTTCCTGGGCTCCTCGGTTGCTCAGGCTCCAGAGTCAGTGGTCTCAGCCGGCGCATGCTCAATGAACATCCTTGAGCGCCTAGTCTCGTCTTCCCCGTCGCAGCCACACAATCTCTCCCACTAACGCAGTAGCAGCAGCAGTCAGTGCCCCGTCGCCGTCGCCCCGAGGAGCACGCGCAGCTCCAGGAGCCGCGGGAGCAGCCAGGCAAGAGGCCGAGCGGGCGGGAAAATGTCTGTGCCGCCGCTGCAACTCTTGGCTCGGAGTCCTGCTGGCACTTTAGCCCGACAAGCCCGGAGCAGGTCTGGCTTGCTTGGGAACTCGCCTGTTTTCAGTCCGGGAGAAGCTCTCTCTCCCTTCCCCTCCACACGCCCGCCATCTCCCCCACGCCGCCCCCATTTCTTTCTCCTGATGATGACTGCATTGTTATTGCACTTGGCAGAACCGTGGTGGGAGGAGGGACAAAAGATGGGGATGCTCCCTCCTGCTTCTGAACTGAATTCCTCCGATTCCCTTTTTGGCAAGGAAGTGAGGAATCTTCCCTACTATTACTTGCAACAACATGGTATTTGATTTTTTTTGAACGGCAAAAGCCTGCAGAAATTAGGAAGAGAAATTCAGGAAAGAGACTAGTCGGGGCCCATTATCTGTTATGCCTAAATTCCCAGGATTTCATGATTTGTCTCTGGGGGATGGGAGATCTAGTTATCTGAACATCAGTTGTGGCTCCAGCAGTAGTGAAAGATACAAATGGAGCTGTGGAATTGAAAGGGTTCTGGACTGGACTGAAAGTGTGGACTGGGAGGGAGGCGGGGAGAAAAGTGAAGTCCATTTTTCTGGAAATGGAGAGTTTGGGCCCATGTTAAAGGCAGGGATCATGACTGAGTTTACCCTCATGCTTGTACCCCCAAACACACTTTCTCCAACCCCTCTTCCTCTGATTCAAAGAAGTTAGTGAAGGAACATGCCCAGGATTCAGCCACACGTAAAATAAATCAATATAGTACATGCTTCAGATGTAACTTGTTAGTGAAAAGTGCTAGTAATGTCATGGGCTGTAGTGGCCGCACTGATCGGCAGTGTAGGTTTGTGTAGCTGTCTGCTTGCCTCTCTTTCTTTTCTTCCCTGGACCCAGAGGTGGGTTTCAGCAGGTTCTGACCAGTTCTGGAGAACCGGTAGTGGAAATTTTGAGTAGTTCGGAGAACCGGTAGCGGAAATTTTGAGTAGTTCAGAGAACCAGTAAATACCACCTCTGACTGGCCCCGCCCCCATTTATTCTTTGCCTCCCGAGTCCCAGCTGATCGGGAGGAAATGGGGATTTTGCAGTAACCTTCCCCTGGAGTGGGGTGGGAATGGAGATTTTACAGTATCCTTCCCCTGCCACGCCCACCAAGCAACACCCACCAAGCAACGCCACGCCACGCCTTCCAAGCCACGCCTACAGAACCGGTAGTAAAAAAATTTGAATCCTGCCACTGCCTGGACCCTCCTTGCTTTGAAAGCAGGGGTTTCAATTTTGCTGGCAGCTACTAAAAGTGGGAATACAGTACTAAGGCTCATCAAGAAAGGCAAAACACTTTGAACTACCATGTTTCCCCGAAAATAAGACCCTGTCTTATATTTTTTTGAACCCTGAAATAAGCGCTTGGCCTTATTGCCATGCACTCAAAAGCCCGATTGGGCTTATTATCAGGGGATGTCTTATTTTGGGGGAAACAGGGTAAGCAATTAATTACTGAGTCAGATTCAGCTCCAGGTAGCTCCATGGACAAACACCCCCACTATGTTGACCAATCTTCAGTAATAGCTTCTGACTCTTTCAAGGACATTTCAGTAATCTTTTTGATCCCATTCATCTCTCTATCTACCTATCTACAAGCATTATCACTTTTTCTCATTCATCTTCCAATTGTATCACATATCCAAAGATATGAGTTTTTGCTTGCTGATCCCTGCCTCAAGGGAGAAGACAGCCTGTATTTGGCCAAAATCGACTGATTATTCTTGCAACCTTGGGTTGTAAATCCATAAGTTAAAGACATCTATTTTATTTTTTTCCCATAGTGACCAGCCTTCTCAAAAGGACACTGGAAAGATAGTTGTTTTAGCAATTCTCATATTGGTTGTCATTGAAATGAGTTTGTCTAAATTAATGATACCTTAGTACATTTTGAAAAGATATGTGTATGTGTCATTGTGGATGACAATTTGAAAAAGTTAAATAGAATTAGACTTGGCTAGTATTAGATCACGGCCAAACCTTTGATGGAACCCAAGGGAAAAGGCTGTCAAACCTGGAAGCCAGAAGAGAATATATTTTTCTTTATGTTTAAGCACACATTCTCAGAGGATGATAGGGCAATCAAGAAGTCCTTTGTAGTGGGTTTTCAGTTCCCCCCCCCAAAGATCATTCTATCAAGCTGCAAAAAAGTTAATATACTCCCAGTGTTTGGTCACTGAATATATGAACAGATAGTACTTAATGGGTGTGGTGAAAAGATACAAAAGTCCATTCTGTTTTACAGCCAAATACTGCATTGACAAGAACAAGCTAATATTAATACTGGTGATGATTATAAACATGAACCTGGCCTAAATTATAATTCCTAGATTATTGCCAGAAGCTATAGTTCAGTGAGCAGATATATGTTTTGTTTATTGAAGGACCAAGTTCTCTCTGATGGCTGAAGAAACTTCAGCCTGAAAACGTGGAGTATATATCAATGTTGACAAAGAAGTGGCAATCAAATGCCCTCTACATCTTTTGATTTATAACTGTCACAATTTCCAATCAATAACTCTTATCGGTTGATAGAAATTGATTCAACTCATCTAAAGGAAACAAAGTTGCCTACTATTTGTGAAATTGAACTAGGTACATCAAAAGTCAGTGTGTGTTTGAAGCCTGGGTAGGATAGCTGGAAAGGTAAGATAGTTCCTGAGTTTGAAAGGTTGTTAATGCCTTGCTAAGTGAGGGGAGAAATCACTCTATTGTATTTGTATTGGGAAAAGCATTTGACCACTGCCCATTTCTGGGAGGTCAAGGGGGTTGATGCTTGGAAGAATTGTCTGGAATGGCATCTTGCTTGAAGTTATATCAGGTCTTATGCTGGCTGCTTTTTGGAAGAAAGTGAAGACTCAGCTCTTCTGGAGGGCATATGGGTTGTGATGCCTACAGGACTGGTAGTGTATTTTTTGCTTGATGTTGCTTGTTGTATTTTTGCCTTTTGGAATTGCTTTTTGTTATATTATAAGATACCAAGACCTGAATAGACAGAGGCAGAATAGAAATCAAATAAAGAAGCAAGCAAATATTTTTTAAAAAAACCTTTGTTCCTAGACTTAACACAATTTAACATTCATTTTACAGTCCAGCTTTAACTTCTACTTAGCCTATATAATTTAAACACAAACTGTTCTATTTACAGTCCTATCCAATTCTGTGAAGGCACACTGGTTGTAATATTAATTTATTCCCATTGAAGTACATGGATTGGCTTGCATATGTAGGTGCTCAAAATTCCAGCCTAATCCAGCAAAGCACTTAAGCAGATGAACAGGAGTAACATATCAAAATTTAGTAAATAATTGTTTTCTTCATGAAGGAAGGATAATGGGGCATTGCCAATGCAAGCTGAAATTGATTAAATATATTTGGTTAGTTAAGGACGTTGCAAACAGTATCAAATTTACAGTGTGTATTACAATGCAGCCTTATCCTATTAGGTTTTTACTGGATGATTGCTATAAACTGTGGCTCTAGCAAAGAATGAAAGTGTTCAGTCATCTGAGACATATTTTTTCCATCCAATGGGTATGTTTTGATAATGCCTGTTTATGAATAGATCATCTCTGAAACACCTGAACTCTGCATTTCCTTAGAATTAATTATTTTTCAAAGTTATTTGGGACAGTGTTCTGAATTAATGGTGAGTCACAGGAATAAGGAAGTAAAATTTAAGTTTAAATATGAAATTTGATTTCTTTTCAAATTATACAAATCTTTTGTCTTTTGCTGAAGACCTCTTCTTAGATATACTATGCTGCATTTTACCTTTATCTTGGAAACACCAAGAAATGCAGAAGACCCCAAAGCTATTTTGTATAACAACTGGAATTTAGGCTTTGTCACTCACCAGTTGATTTTAATATTCACTTTATTACCGGTATGTCTAAATGACCATTGAAACATGGTCATTTTTGAAGTCAAATTTCCTGAAAGATCTCCTTCTCTTATGTTAATTAGAAGACCTATGCAAATGAATGAATGAACTCAGAAGAATGGTTACCAAGGGGTGCATTTTTAATTGTGGATAAGTGTGCCTGGTATTATCTCTGTGGATTCTGACACCATAAGAAGGCATTTCAGTTCACCCAGACCTTTTAAATAAACAAGAAGTCAAAAAAGTCAAGATGCTGGTTGTGACACATCTTTTCTTAATGTGTATCCTGCACACATTGATCTGATGGTTTCAACTGCTTTCTTCACCTTTTTTGACTCCCACTCCCAAGCACCCCTGAGATTAACTTACTTTAAATAAAGATAAAATTGTCTAGGTTTGTTAATGAGTTGCATCTAGCTCTGTAAATTTGATTTCACAATACTTCTGTTATTGCAAATTTGGTTTCACAATACTTTGGTTATAAGAGGAAGGAAGATAAAGACATTCTATGCTAATCTCCAAGATAATGAGAAGCATTCAGAATGTTTTCATTACTGAATATGCAGGAAAACAGCAGTTGACTTTTTAAAAACACCTTTGGGAGAGCAGTTGACTTTATTTACATCTTTTAACAATGCACTTGGCTGTTCTTATCTTAAAGAATATAGTGGTAAGGAGTATTTTTCTTTTTAATATTTATGATTTATTTCCAGAAGTGAAATCCAGCAGGTTCTGACAGGTTCTGGAGAACCGGAGCGGAAATTTTGAGTAGTTCAGAGAACCGGCAAATACCACCTCTGGCTGGCCCCAGAGTGGGGAGGGAATGGGGATTTTGCAGTATCCTTCCCCTGCCATGCCCACCAAGCCACGCCCACCGAGCCACACTATGCCCACCAAGCCACGCCCACAGAACCGGTAGTAAAAAAATTTGGATTTCACCACTGTTTATTTCCTACCTTTTGGCAAAGTGGCTAAGAATAAAAAACAAAACAAACATTTAAAAACCTTGTTAAGTAGTTAAAACAATTGTTAATATAATTAAAAGTCTTGATTGAACAGGAAGATCTTGATTCTTTTTCTGAAAAGGAGGCTGGTCACAGCTCTTGAAGATTGGCACTGCATAATTTGGGAGTGACCCAAGGGATGGATTTCAGAAAAAAAAACTATTTTAAAATGGCTTCTGCTAACCTTAATGCCTGACAACTTCATTCCAAGATAAGCTGTTCCTTTGACAAGCCTGTGTAGCTGACCTATGGAAGAAGGACCACACAAATGTCAAAAAGACATCTTTAATTCTAGTGAGCATTCAAACATAATCTTGAAAACTCAGGCAGATTTATATCAAACCCACAGATCTTCTACTGTTACAGTTATTAAAGGAGATGACCAGCAATTGCTTAAGTCAACGTTGATTCTGCTATTTCCCAGACTGACTAACAAGCATTCTAGTGCTGCTATGTGAAATAGCAATAGCAATAGCACTTAGACTTATATACCGCTTCACAGTGCTTTATAACCCTCTCTAAGCGGCTTACATAGTCAGCATATCGCCCCCAACAATCTGGGTCCTCATTTTACCCACCTTGGAAGGATGGAAGGCTGAGTCAGCCTTGAGCCTGGTGAGATTCAATCTGCCAAACTGCTGGCAGCCAGTGATCAGAAGTAGCCTGCAGTACTGCACTCTAACCACTGCGCCCCCGCGGCTCTTGGATACAGGAAGTATCATTAATTGTACTGATAAAAGAGTATTTTTTAATATAACCTTAGGGATCATGTATAAAATCTGATATACTTTGCCACTTTGGAGACTAAGGCAGCAATCTATTGTAAATGTGATGCAAAAGTTAAGAAAAGTGCATGCCTCCTCCCCTCCCCTCTGGTCACTAACCAGCTTCTGTCTCAGCCGTTTCTCTCCCGTCTATACCCTGTTCATTAGCACTCACAATAATTTCTTGAGTTATTTTCCAATCTCCCCATCAGTTATTTTGCTTTTATCATTTGTTTTTTCCAAGAAAGATCATGGAGGAAGAAGATATGTTTGTGCTCATTTGTCATTTTCTTGATATTTGTCAGTTTCAATTACTTCCCTCCTACTTCCCTTTGAAGTAGGAGAGATGGTTGCCCAGCAACTGATCAGTTTCAGTTCTGCTTTACTGGACTCAACTACTTGCATAATCGTAGTACATCTACTTCTAGTGCTATTCCTGTCCTGGTGTTTTCCCATATGTTTATTTCACATTATTGTAACATGGAAAATGTATGGGAGAAGAGACCAACTGAGTCCTGAAGTTAGACTCCCTATATCTTTGCTGTCTATCCTGATAGGTGGATTTTTTTGCCTTTGGTGATAAAGTACTGAAGAGAGACATCAGCAAAGCTAAAAAAGAAAACCAGTCAAACCAGAAAAAGTTGTGTTAGTTGTTAGTGAAATGAAAAGTCTGAATCAATTACTCAATAGTGCAGTGCCATCTCAAGGTATATGCCTCAAGGGAGATGGTGCCAACTCCCACAAATGCACAGATTTGCATTTGTAGTATAGATCAGAAGAAGGGCACATTGGAGCCTCTAATATTTGGCACTCTAGGCCAGTGCCTAGTCACTCTAGGCCTGTGCCTAAAGCCAGCTTTAGGTAGGTGCACTTTAAGCAACATGCTCTGATTCAGCTTTTGACTGCCATTGGAATCCTCCCAACTGAAATTCACCAGCAAATGCAGTTTGTTCTATGGCAGTGGTTCTCAACCTTTTTAATGCCACGACCCCCCCCGATCCCCTCCCCGCCCCCTCCCCGCACGCGATGAGGTGACAAAGGGAGCGTGGCACCAGGGGTGAAATGCTCCCGGTTCGGCCATCCCTGCAGGTCGCCGGACAGCCGGTAGCCACAGAAGCAGGAAACTTCGCCTGGAGACTTCACCTGGACGCCGCCATGTGGGTTCTTTTACCCTCTGCGCATGCGCAAAGCATTCTGCGCATGCGCAGAGGGTAGAAGAACTCAAATGGCGGCGTCTGGGCTACCAGCTGTCCGGCGACCCGCAGGCACGGCCGAACCGGGACCTTTTCACCCCTGCAGTGACGGTGGCACCAAGTTGGCGGGCAAATGCGCGCGGCGACCCCTGTGAAATGGTCGTTCGACCCCCAAAGGGGTCGCGACCCACAGGTTGAGAACCGCTGTTCTATGGTGATGATTGTGTTGATTTGAGTTTTGGACTTGCTGTGCCAAAAAAAATGTAAAGATAGTGAACCCCAAAAAAGCTGATTTTGTGTAATTAGGAATGAAGTAGACAACCTGTAATTAATGATAATTGGCAAATCACTCAGAAGGAAATTGCTGTCAACCCTGGGATTTCACAGGAATGTATGGACCACTTTATTGATCTTCTTTAATATTAGGAGGTTTGTGCAAAATGTGTTCCTCACCTACTAGTGGCAGAGATGAAAGCTTTGAGAGGTGAAATTTGCCAGCAGTTGTGAGGAATTTCTTTAGAGAATTATGACAGCTGACAAAACATTAGTTTAATACTATGATCCAGAAACTAAGTGTCAATCCATGAAATATACACTATATGCACAATTATTAGGCAAGCTGTATTTTGGAGGATTAATTTTATTATTGAACAACTACAGTGCGCTCGGTCAATTCAAAATGTTAATAAACCTCAAACCTGAATATTTAAGAAAGTAAAAGTGAGGTTATGGCTTTCATAGGAGAATATGTGTGCACAATTATTGGGCAACTATTAGTGTGCAGAATTATTATGCAACTAAATGAAAAATGAACATTTTCCCATCTCATTTATTTTCATCTGTTAAAGTGAGAATAATAAACAACTCAAAATTTACAAATAAACAATTCTGACAGTTTAAAAAAAAATCAGTGATCAATATAGTCACCCTTCTTTTCAATAATAGTCATAAGCCTTCCATTCATGGAGTTTGTCAGTTTCTTGATCTTTTTGTGCAGCAGCAACCACAGCCTTCCAGACACTGTTCAGAGAGGTGTACTGTTATCCTTCATCATAAATCTCCTGTTTAAGAAGGGCCCACAAGTTCTCAATAGGGTTTAGATCGGTGAGGAAGGGGGGCATGTCATTCTTTCATCTTCAAGGCCTTTACTGGCTAGCCACGCAGTGGAGTACTTTGATACATGCGATGGAGCATTGTTGTGATGATCTGGGGCGTGGCACGAAGGCAACACAGCCAGAGAACCGGTATGAGTCCCTTTATTGCAGTGGTTCTCAACCTTTTTAATACCATGAACCCCTTTTAAATATCTTTGGTTAATGGCAAGAGAACTTGGTTAATGGTGTGGAACATTACTAAGCAATCTTATTCTCTCCCAGTAGAAATCTAGGTCAAAATAGGTCTAGAATGTATTATATAAAAGATTGTAGTTTTGTTTCCCTATAAAGTACTGTTGAGGCAGGAAAAATATGGTTATCCTATCCTTGCTTCCAAATCAATGGATATTACTGTGTATTCTTGTCTATGACAATCCTCTGTTGTATGCTATGACATTAAACAAATCTGTTTTATTATGTGATGACCTGGGGCATGGCATGAAGGCAACACAGCCAGAGAACCGGATGAGTCCCTTTATTGGCACCAACTTTGCCCCCAACGTCCCGTTTACTCTCCGGCCCGGAGAAAAGCTCTCCCACAAACCTGCAGCAGCTTCTGTCTGCAGATACTCCAGTCCAAACGTTGTAAGCAGAATGACTGCAAATCAATCACTCCAGCAGGGCAAGATAATGAGTCCCAAAAGTGAAGAATTCATGGCAATAATTCCAGCAAGACAAGATAAACACACAGAAGCACGACAATAATTCAAACAGGAGGAATGCTAGGAATGCAGGCCACAACTCTCAACACTAGATGAATTCAGCGTTTGTTCCTGACAGACGCCCCTCCCAACTGCCTTTCCTTTAAACTCCATCCCCAGGTGTGCCTTGTGAAGGGAATCTGGGCCCTTTCCTTCCTCGTAAGCCACGCAACCCACATTGCTCTCTTCTGTGTTCTTCCCTGCGTGCCCTAGGATGAGGAGGGGGTGGGCCTTGGTCTTCATCTGAACCCCCTCTCCCTTGTTCTACCTCTCCCCTGCTCTGCCCAGCCTGACTTTGCCCTTCCCCAGTTTCTTCCACAGCCAACGGAGCCACTCTCCCGCTCTCTGTCAGCTGTTCGTCTTCCATCTCAGATTCAGACTCCAATGGGGGCATGACACTTGTGCTGCATAAAAATCATGGTCGTCTTGAAAGATACAGACTTTTTCCTGTACCACTGCTTGAAGAAAGTGTCTTATAAAACCTGGCAGTAGGTTTGGGAGTTGATTTTCAATCCGAAAAGGTCCAACTACCTCATCTTTCATAATAGCAGCCCATACCAGTACCCCACCTCCACCTTGCTGGCGTCTGAGTCAAAGTGGAGCTCTGTGCCCATCACTGATCCAACTATGGGTCCATCCATCTGGTCCATCAAGAGTCACTCTCATCTCATCAGTCCATAAAACATTTGAAAAATCTGTCTTCAGATATTTCTTGGCCCAGTCTTGCCATTTCAACTTATGTGTCTTGTTTAGTGGTGGTTGAATTTCAGCCTTCCTTACCTTGGCCATGTCTCTGAGCACTGAACACCTTGTACTACTGGACACTCCAGGTAGGTTGTGAAATGACCTGAAAATGGCCTGAAAATGACCGAAAAATGGCCTGAAAATGGCCCACAAAACGGCCGAAAAATGGCCTGAAAACGGCCCAAAAAAACCGGCCTGAAAACAGCCCGAAAAACGGCCTGAAAACAGACAAAAAACAGGCTTGTGTGCGCTGGCCAGCTAGTCTTCGGGTTTCCGGTGCTCCGGCGCACACGAAGACCAGCTGGCCGCATGTGCGTGCTGGAAACCCGAAGACTAGCTGGCCCGCGCGTGCATGCGCACCGGCCCGCTGGTCTTTGGGTTTCCAGCGCTTTGCCACGCCCAACCACACACGCACATGCATGCGCATGCACATGCGTTCCGGTTTGGGCACTCGGTGCTGAAAAGGTTCGCCATCACTGATATAGGGTGTTGATCTTCTTAGGCCACACCCTCCCTCATTACAAAATACACATAACTTGATCTGCTTATATTCAGTAAGCATTTAAGTTTATACAGCTTGGAGATGGAAAATATGCATACAAAGGATGATATGGTCAAAATATTCACGTGCCTAATAATTGTGCACATGGTGTAATAGCAAGGCTTCATTGAAAAGAAAATGAAACCTAGGCTTTGGTAGGAAAATTCATGGTTACAGTTTTATGGGAAGCAGTTGGTGTTCTTCACATAAATTTCCTTGAATCAAACCACTATCAACACACAAAACTTTGAAACAACAATTAACCAGACTTTGGAAGCACAAGAACTGCAGCAGCATCTCATGAGCCAACCAAGAGGCTATTGTAAAGTTAGAGATCATTGTTTTACCCCATCTGCTCCATGTGATTTCCACCTTTTCCCAAAATTGAAGAAATATCTATTGAGGCATCTCTTTAACTCAAATGAAGATATGGGAAGGACTGTCAGAACCTGGTTCAATTGATAGTGCACCAACCCCAATGAGAGGTTGGCTACCTTGTTGAAAGCTGGCCAAAACATGGGTGAGAAAGAGAAGGGGACAGACGGAGCAACTGTGCTTGGTGGGGAACCAGACAGCTATCTGCTCCTGGGTGGGAGTTGGCTAATGGGGGGGGTATGCCAGTGACTCCCAATGCATCCCAAACCCCTCCTGTTCTCCTCCCAGAAGAGCAGCTGTGTTTTCCTCTGAGTTTAGGAGCGGTTGTGTTTGCCGAGACTTCAGAACAAGGGGAAAATGCTACTTTGGCAAGCTGAGTAACGGCCCTTTGCCCCCCTCAGAATCACCTGAATCCATGGGATGGGTGGCAAATAAATTGGGTAAATAAAATAAAATTTCCCCCCAACCATGGCACAAATGTGCCCTGACAGGACCTCTCCCTTCTCTGTGCTGCTCCCCCACAAGTCCTCCTTTACTGTCCAGCCCCACACAAGGGCAGCGCCCCCCACCAGCGAGTCTCTTCATGACAGCCAGGCCCCTCCTGGCTTGTGAAGGCAACCTGTGGTTGGGCCCTGGAAGGAGCATCAGTCTGTTTGAGGAGTGGAGGGTCCCATGTCGAAGGAGATTATCACGTGCCCTTTTATCAGTTTTATTGAAGATTCTTATAGTATAAAATAGGGAAAGGGGTTGCAGGATAAAAGAAGTAGTACCGTATTTTTCGGACTATAAGACACTCCGGACTATAAGACGCACCTAGCTTTTGGGGAGGAAAACAAGAAAAAAAATCTGCCTCTGCTTCCCAGCAATTTGCCTCCTTGCAGCAAATAGCAAACAGCCTGGTCAGCTTCAGTACAGCCTGATTTAGCATGAGCAGCTGATTGGCGGTTGGATCTGCCTCCCGGAATACCGCCTACCGGCTGTTCTAGGCTGTGGGGATCACCACCGCCCACTGCCACCGTCGCCGCCCATCGCCACTGCCGCCTATCGCTGCTTCCGCGCACCCCATTTTCGGCCTCCGTGCGTCCCGTTTTTGGCCTTCGCACGTCCCATTTTCAGCCCGTTCCAGGTGGCGGGGATCCCCACCGACTGGAACAGGCTGAAAATGGGGCGCGTGGAGGCCAAAAATGGGGCGCGCAGAGGCGGCGATAGGTGGCAGCGGCGATGGGTGGCGATGGGCGGTGGCGATCCCCACAGCTTGGAACAGCTGATAGGCAGTATTCCGGGAGGCAGATCCAACCGCCAATCAGCTGCTCGTGCTAAATCAGGCTGTGCTGAAGCTGACCAGGCTGTTTGCTGTTTGCTGCAAGGAGGCAAATTGCTGGGAGGCAGAGGCCGAAGGGTGGGGGCTTGCAGGTGGGCGGGGCTTCGGCAACATTCGCTGTATAAGACGCACAGACATTTCCACACACTTTTTTTGGGGGGGGGGAGTGTGTTCTATACACCGAAAAATACGGTAAATAAAAAAAACATTGACTTCTGACTTTTTCCAGTGCAGAACCAATTGAGAACCTTCTTGAAATGGAGGCAAAGGACCAAAAATCTATGCCACTAATTACAGTAGGTTAGGTGATTTTTTTAAAAAAAAATTATTTTTATTTCCATATAGACATTCCACGTATTTATCACCTCCTTTCTCATTTCATTTTTGTTAGAGATTTTGTTTCTCTATTGTAGAAAAAATAAATCAGAAGCTCTCACAGTTGACTGCATTTTGCTGAATCAAATAACTTCTTTATAATCATATCAAAATATTTACAATACAATACATTCTTCTTTACAGTAACATAATGAAATCTTCACACAGAGAGATACAGAGACAGACCTGAGACTGGAAAACATGTCCAGCTCCTTGCTTAATTCCTTTTGCACAGACTCAGTAGCACTTTACTCACATTGGCTGACTGAGTTACCACATGACTCTTCCTGCTCATGAATATCCCAAAATCTTTGGCTTGACTATTAGCCTGAACAAATTGAAGTACTTTACCAGTCCATGCCAAATGCCAAACCTATAAAAAGAAAAACCACTGTTGAGAGAGACAGAGACAGACCTGAGACTGGAAAACATGTCCAGCTCCTTGCTTAATTCCTTTTGCACAGACTCAGTAGCACTTTACTCACATTGGCTGACTGAGTTACCACATGACTCTTCCTGCTCATGAATATCCCAACACTCCTCCCTTCTTGACAGAAAGAGACATCAGACCTATTAACTTTATACAGTTTCCATAGTGGACACCACCCAATGGTTTGGTCATCATGTCTGCTAAATTATCCTCGGAAGAACAATGATGTAAAC